>JAODLD010000101.1:28921082-28945079 GCA_026781065.1 Mormyrops boulengeri | reverse complement strand
TAGTATTAAGCAGTGTCTAAATTATTTTATACAACCCCATCAATGTATAATATGCCAATAACAATAGGATTTTTTTTTCATGGGAACGGATTAAATCATTTTCCCTTTATTTCTTATGGGAAAAATTCATTTGGTATACGTCCTGTTTGTTATAAGTCCAAGGATCTGGAACGGATTAAGGACGTATATCGAGGTATCACTCTATATGAAAATAATATTTCTGGTTCTTATTTTTTAATGTATTTTTATTCTTTATTTTTATGACTTAAAACTATTTATAATATTATTTTGCACATATAAATAATTACTTAAAGCATACTTCTGTTGAATTTGCTTGGACTTTATATCTGTAAATACACACACACACACACACACACACACACACACACACACACACGATTGTATTCATATCTCTGTGGGGACCATCCATTCATTTCTTTGGGATATTTTTTTAAATGAGTTCTATCATAATTATTTGAATCCTACTGCCAAAGACCATTAACACATACAAACATGATAATAATGCAACTTAAGATTAGAAATTATTATGCAATAATTATACACACACACACACAGATATATATATATATATATATATATATATATCACTGCAACAGACGCTGTGCCTGTCCATAAAATTCTTGGTTCCGCCTCCCTTTTGCAAAGTAAACCTGAGCAGGACTATCCCCCCTCCCCCGCACTGGTCTGGGCTCACATTGCACTTAATGTTCAGGGCTCGAGCATGCTTTCATCATCACTGTATGAACATAGGAAGGAAAGCACTATCGCACAGTACAATGGAGTTCATGATTAATGTATTTTGGAGTTGTTACGGGTGCAATGACACACAGCCTTCGTATACATTTATTGTGCATGCAACACAGCAATTTTCGTTTAATCGTGCTGCATGTATAAAAAGATACTCCCGTATAAAATGTCCCGTATTTTGCCAGATGTCTCAGAGTTTTTGTGTGTTGCATCCAGTTGTTCCTGGATACTCTCGTCAACCTTAAATTTCCAGCATACACTGCACCTCCGCCGTTGACCAAAGTGATCCCTTTGCCGCAATGTTTGCTAAACATTAGTCACTACCCGATCCGTTCCTTCCCTGTCCAGTTCATGTATAGTGTACGTCTGCGCATGCGTGTGCATCGTTGACGGCATATCTGCATTCTGGGCTCAGGCACGGTTAGCAATCACACAGAAGCTGTGTCTGAATTCAGAGGCTACATCCTTTCAAGGATGTGGTCTATATAGTCTTTGTAGGCGGTGTCCTTCAAAGACCGACACTATAAATCTTGGGATATTTTGGGCTGCGAAGGATCCATCCTGTGGATCCTTAGTGACTTAGCCAAAGAAGACACGTTAGACCAATTTGAAGGAACCTTTGAAATGGGACAGCTTTTTTGCACCACTGTGATGCATTTGATCTTCGAACGCAGTCTTAGCAGAATTTGGCCCATGAATTTGGACATGGGCACGGTACGCGTCTAGGCTAAGTCCAACTGAACTGTGCCCAGGCCCACCTCTTTGAGCGGGCCTGGGCACGGTACGGAGTGATCACACTAGTCAAACGAACTGTACTTTGAGGGTCAAACATGCTTAGGCATGGTATGGATCAAAATATGTGAGTACACCCCAAGTGACTTTAAAGAGAGATTGATGGGTTTATATGTAATGCAGATTCCACATGGACGTGAGTCTTTCGGTGGGGGTTGGGTCAATTAATTTACTGAAACTGAATAACGCATAGTCGCTGTAGCATACTACCAGCTGTCCTCACAGCATCCCCAAACATGGGCACTTTTTATAATGAGGGCAAAGCAGGGGGAGTTATAGCCAGCAGACATTATAAACTACCAAGGCCCAAGTGTCAGTGCAATAACACTAATTAAAAGGCTCCTAGATACTGCATTTCTGGCAATACTGAAATAAGGTAATATGGGAAAACGGGATATGTTAGAAAGCAAAAACTCTTTCTAAATTAAATAAATGAACAACAAAAAAAAAAACAGATGTTCAGCTCAAGTCAGCGTTTCAGAATAAAAACATTTTTAATAGCAAGATAAATGTAAGATAAATGTAAGATTATGACATCAGTTTAAATAATATCCATCCATCATCTGGCTGCATATGATCATCATCGTTGTGGGAAGGCTGGGAACCAAATCCAGGCATCACAGGGCATAAGGCAGGGCTGCCCCCTGAATGGGATGACCGGTGTGTAATTATATCTTTGTGGGGACTCTCCGCTCATTTATATGGGCAAAATGCTAATCACAACATGACGACCTTAACCCCTAACCATAAGTAACCAAACAAAATACGAGACTTTTTTGATTGTACATCTAATCAAAACATACACACGCACACAAATACACACATACAATTGTATTCATATCTTTTTTTTAAATTAGTTCTATCATAATGCCTTGAATCCCACTGCCAAAGACCATTAACACATGCAAACATGATAATAATGCAACTTAAGATTAGAAAGTATTATGCAATAATTACTTCCCCTTTACCCCTGTCCATCTATTCAACTTCCAGGCACTTCCAGGCACCATAGGGCACAAAGCAGAAGAATACCCTAGACAAGATGCCAGTCCATTGCAGGGCACCCACGCAATTACACTGTATGCGCAACTTATGGATGCAGCACTGCCACCCACTGAGTCCCCTTTGATCTCAACCTAAAATGCAAAAAAATAAAATATAACATGTTTGGGAGGGACTAAAGTGGATTATCACACTACAGATAACATGGGAAAATTGTTCTATGCAGATCCGTCTAATTACACTAACTAGTGGACAAAAAAAATTAGAACAGAAACTAGAGAAAAGAATTGCTCATCATTCCATGTAATCTAAAACCACATCCTGAGCAGGTAAGACATTACCACGCCTTACTGAAGCATACCTCTCATACACTTCATTATATTAGCATGTTTAGCAACATGTCACGCTTTTGTACAAGGCTCTGCAAATGGCTGACTGATGCACATTGTCTCCCACTGCAGCGACTGACGGAAGACTTTGGGTGAGTCCTGTAAGACACCTTTACAGCAGCTAAATGGGACAAGCATGTGGGAGGATGGGCAAAGAGGAAGAGCTTCATGAATGCTGCAGACAGGAAAGCTGATCTACTTCCGACCTCCAATCAGCTATAGTTCTGAAGTCACATGATGAAAAGAGGAAGAACAAGGGCACTAAAGGCCACACTTCAGATTCAAACGCTGCATGTTCACTATGCTGGGTGACTGTGAAGTGGGTGAAGGGGGCAAAGAGGGGTGTATATTACTTTATGGTCCACCCTGGCTGCAGTTGCTGGGACATTCTTTTTGGACCATCCATAATGGAAGACAAATATGAATATAAACATGATAAGTATGTGATTGTTGTGCCCTGTATATGCATGTAAATACATATGCTAAGATATATCTGAAATCTGCTGCTCTGATAAAGTGGTAGGTGAAGCACTGAAAACGCCTCTTCCCAGCCTGTACTCCTGACCTCATGGAGGAGGGGGCAATGCTATCACAGGCACAAAAAGAAAGATGACATGGTTGCTTCTTGAGCATGATGGCATGAATTAATTAAAACTACAGCGTGTGGCACTTGAAGATGCCTGAATTCCAGTCTGTTTCATAATGTATTGTGTAGCTCGTGCTTGTTACTGGTCATTCATTGGAAGCTCAGCCTTGCCACCTAGCTGGCTCCTTGACTGCTGTGTGCTTACAATGTACTATCTGCCTCACTGTATGTTGCTTTATTCAAAAGCATCTGCCAAATAAATAAAAGTAAAAGCTAAATAACTGAACCCTATGAAAATGTAAATCTCTGAACACCACAGGCTACACCTCCTTAATGTGGAAGATTAGACAACACTAGTTCTTTACTTGCTGGCAAGCCTGTTCGAGGGATTCGGCTAAAGTACAACATGCAGATACACCGCACCCAATCCTATGCAGAACTTTATAGCACAGTATGTTCTATACTATGAATACAGCAATGCAATATATATACAGGATATATAAAAAACATGTTTCAGTAGGTGGTTTCCCAAATGCTCTGCACTTGCACCACTTATTTGCAGTCACATGAAATCTGAATCAGTCCAAATCAGTTCACTGAGAGAACATTTCTTTACATTTGGAGTTAGAGACAAAAGCTGTATCACAGCAATGCGTGACAGATCTAAAGGTTCACAAAATATTGCAGCACCATTAAGATAAAACTACTACATTTTTCTAAAAATCACCTGAAAGTCAGTACCACATCAGTGGAATCACATTCTGTCCACTGTATCCCTCCCATCCATCCATCCATCCATCTTCTAACTGCTTATCCAGTAAAGGACCACAGAGAACTTGAACCCCACCCCAGGAAGCAGAGGGCACTGTACACTACATATGAATGCCATTCATTTTGCTGTTGACAGTACTCCACATATAAGTGCAGCTTAATCTCATGTTGACTGTACCCCATATACCAATGCAATTATTTCTTAAGAAGAAAGGCACCATTTTGTTCCCTCCCCCTCACTTCCTTGTTCTTTACTTCCTTCATCCATTCTATATCCCTCAGCCTCCTGACAAAGCACTACAACTGGATGATGCAAGTCCTCTGTGCAAAGACACCCCAGCAGCTACAGCCATTTTTTTTCTAGTTTGCAGACACAGGGCACTTCTACCCCACAGAAAGAGACAGTCTGCCGTCCTCACACGTAATCACCTTTATGCTTTATGCTACCAACACCCACCAACAGCTTTCTGCTTGCAAAAGAACATTTGCAGCAGTAAAACAAATAAATACATAAATACTTTTACAGAAGCAAAAATTTTACCATTTGGTAAGTATGATATATACGACATGGGAAGTACGGTACGGTGCAAAAGACTTAGGCAGGCAAAGAAAATGTTTATGGCTATTTATCTATGTAGTAACTGCATATTTCCCCTGAAAAAATAACACCCTTTAACATATGCAAATTAACAGTAACACATAAAAAGAATTTCTTCTATTTTCCAAAATGTCACTGATATCTTGTTGGATGGCTAGATGAATACCGCTTCAGTTCCCAAACCTCTCCTCAGGGGCACCTCAGCCATTCCATGTATTCATAAAATTTTCTCCACCAGCTGAATTAATTAATTAACTTAATTTGTTAAATAACTCAATGAGGCATAGATTAACCACACAAGATGGGGTAGTGGCCAAGTCAAAAAAGACATTGGTGTATTAAATAACTCAATGAGGTATTGATTAACCAAAGAAGGTGGGTAGTGGTCAAGTCAAAAACTACACAGATTTATTGGACGGTTGCTACAAATACTGAGCTGACTTTAGGACAGGTTTTGAAATGGCTAGGCTGACACACTTTGACACTCAAAATATGACAGTTTTACACAAACATGAAGGCCATTTAAGCAGCATTTTCTTAAGCCTTTTGCACAGTATTGTATATTCATACAACACACGTTAATAACCTGTAATGGTAAAAGAAAGCAACCTTCAGTTTACTCATTTGACTCTTTGTTCAATTAATCTATAAGCAGTCAAACTATGAGGACAGAACTATAATACTCTGCACGTGAGCCATTTAACACTGATTGCTTTAAGGTTTATAAAGAAGAATCAGCTATTTTTCAGGCCTTTGACGGTGATTCTCATTCACATCTAAGTAAATGTAAGGTAAATAATACGAAACATATATAACACTTTATTAGTGAAATAGTCTAGTAAATCAAGTAAGGTAAAACAATATGATGTATGTTGAGATCACCAAAAGCAGCTAAGATTGTTACAATCAGCTAAGACTTACTGGGGAAAAAATGAAGAGAGATCTGACATACAACAGAAGAACTTCAGAGATCTGGACAAAAACCGGTACCCTAATTATATTATAATCCACTCTTCAACCGAGGAGCATCTACAAGTGATGAAAATGCAGACCTAGTAAGGTGTGTAATGGCACAATGGTAGAAAATGGTGGCTGTACTTCCTAGATCCTCCTGTCATTCAGGTAGTTGTCAGTTTTAGCTCAGAAAGTTACAAACCTGAAAGAGGAGGCTTTAATGCCAGAGATAGAACTGAAGAGCAAGACTGCACTGCCTGAGGGAAGGGGAACCCTGCTTCCCATAGACACAACGGCAAGAAATTAGTTAGCAGTAATTTATATGACATTTTAATTTGGGAAGCTGGGCAGTAGGTTAATAGAAACATTAAACAACCAGAATATGCAGGGTGTGCATCTCAATTTCATGAAAAGAACTAGAGTTGTACATTCCTATAAGACACTAAAATTAAAAACATCATAAAGATCTAAATGTTCTACCCCACATCTAAACTGTTTTTAAATGACGGGATGTGTGCTATAGTTTTACGGTCTTGTTCAAAGCCTCAAAGGACAGCCACACCATCCACCATGCAGGTATGTGGGCTACCTGTGACTCTCGTGGTGGCTCTCGTATACATACAGGTCCTGTCTTCTGCAGTTCTGATTCTCTTCCTTATCCCTGTTGCCACCCCCCATTCCGTACTTTAAGTACACCAGTCATATCTTGACTATATTCATCAGCTGCTTCTTATTTACCGAGTGCTATTGATCTATATTTTGTCACCTTTCTTACCATCAATCTATGGATGTGAATCTTAATTCTATTGAATATACACCGACAGGCAAAGTACTTTGGAGAAGATGGCATTCAGTAATAGCTGAAGAAGATAAAATGTGTTTTTTAGTTTTCCTTTTGCGCTTTTATTGTTTTTTTTAGAGCAAAGGGCACCAATGCTAATTTTTCCAGGAAACACAGGGAGACGTCTTCTTTGCATTAGAAAAGGCCCCTGAGTGCCACCTATTAAAAAGTTTTGAATGCATGATGGACCACCACAGGATATCCAGAGTGGGGATGGTGTAGGACGCAGCAAAACGCTGCTGAGTATAAACAATACTCCAAATATTCAGGTATGCAACCATGTCTACTTCTGATTCTATCTGTTGATGCCGTCATACCATTTAACCAATGACAAGAGTCTTTAATAGCATGTCTAGTTTGTAAACAAGACTTTTATTACACATAAGGGCAACTGCAGTAAAATTTGACAGCTTGCTTGAGGAAGTAAGTCAAAAGAATGAAACGTGAAACAGTCGTGCAAAAAAACGAAAACCATTCAACCATTACAAGGGGCAATGGGTCAGACTGAAGGGGGGGGGGGGGGATCCACTATATCATGACACATATCTTGAAATATTGTAGTGAAGAATCTGGGGAAGAGTGAAGTAAAATCCTACAGCACAACACAGAACTGATGTCATTAGATTAACTGAGGCACCCGACGGATGATATCAATGGTTGTGTAAGAAACACTGCATGCAAGAAATCACAGCAATCATCATTATATTTTCCCTAGTGCGACTTCCTGTTTCAGTCTTTTTGCTGCAACTGCCACCAGTCAGTGGAAAAAAAGAAACAAAGTAACCCAAGCAGACAAAAACTAAAGAAATGACTAAAGATAATTTGTTTGTGACCAAAGATTATTCTTAATTCAAAGCAGTCTCCTTAATGTCCCAAGTAATCAGTTCATGATATTTTAAGCATAAAATGAAAACGACAAATAAGAAAAGATTAGACAAACATTTGTCATTAAAAAGAAAAACACAAGTCATCTAAGACTATAAGAAATATGTCAGACCTTCAGGGTGACAGTATTTAAACAGTGGAAAAACTAGAAGACATTAAGAAAATCAGTGCTCATTCATTCCCTTAGACCATCACCAACCAGTTTTCTCAATTAAAGCACAGTAGGCAAATAACCACGTCTCACTCATCCAGTTTGTACAAATCTGCTTGTGGTTTACACTGTCGCACTTTGAATTAGGAATGTGTGCAGTCAAATCTAACAGCAATAAAAGACTATGTGCCAGTAGACTAGTTTGCAATTAACACCTTAACTTTGCTATCACTATCTTTTATCATGCTTGAGATTTTACCTCTATTTGATGTCTTTTATGAACCAAGTTGGTAAGGCATTGCGAAGGGTTTCATTAAAAAAAAAAAACTTACATTTTACAGCTCTTCACAGAGGAACATTTTTATGAGAAATTTAGGCAAAACACCTTGTCTAAGAATATAACAAAAGATTACCTCTTGAACCACAAAGCCTCAGTTTAATTCATAATTTCTTTAACCACAATTAGACCACCGTCTCACAAGATGTCTGTTTTTAGTTTTAAGCATTTCCTCATCAGCTGATTAGTCAGTCAGCTTTATTATTCATCTGAATGATCTTATTTTAAAATGTATATGCTCAATGCTCAGGTAGTAATTAAGTTAATTTGCTAAATATTTGGGTGATACATGTCCATGTCCTAAGGAAGCCTATGCAATCTTTGTGAAGGCTTTCTGTATGGCAAAACTAGCATAAAACAACTACTTAAGAACACTCTCTATTTTTATGGGCATAACAGTAAATATCTGAACTATTATCTAATGAAGGAATGCAACAATGCTCACCAAAACTAATATAAGCTTTTTGAAAGTATGCTACTTGTTTACCTACAGCAAAGAATTAATTAAAAACTTGGATAGGTTTGTTTTTCCCTCCTGAGTGCATGAAGCCTATCCGATGCTCAGCTCAAGTTAAGCTGATTATTCTTAAAGAGACAGATTATAAGGAAGAAGTCAATGAAAAGTCTCATTAGTGAAACAAAGTATTCATATTACTCTACGTTTTTTGTGCACCACAACAAAATCATACACATACATTTTCAGAACAAATACAGATTTATTTTGAAATAACTTCTGCTTCTTCTACACAACAAACAGTGATCTTAAACCAAAAGAAGATCAAAAGAATAAACTGTTGTGAAAGACCCCTCCCCCAAACCCATCCCCGCTACTCTGCTGATCATCCCTCTCTTCTTCCCCCCTTTTGCATTCCTTATCAACCAATCCCCTTAGGCGCTATCCCCACTGGAGGTGAAAGGTCACTCCACAAGACAGGAAAACAGGAGATGCTGATGTGACATTAACCCTTTGTCAGTCAGATCTGAGCTTTGTCTGCACAACAAAAGCAACTTCTGTCACCACCCCCATTGCACTGGTTCACTGCAACAGTTGCAAATGTCTTGAATTCCACAACTATTCTCATTTTCTATAATTTGTTGCTGGCACAAATTCACAAAAAATACTACCAACATACAGCTTAGAAGGAGGATCCATTGTGCTTGATAGACAAAGGTAATTGGGCAAAAAGGGTACATGCAATTTCAAATTTCATTACAAATAGATTATTAGATCGACACTGGTTGGATGAAGGGGCGGCATGAATAAATAAATACATCAATGAAAAGCACACAGTGAATGGTGGTGTATCTTAAAAACAACATGCAGACAAATCAAAAACACTGAAGATACTGACTGAGCCAAACAGTATAAGTGCATGGAGTGAATGTTTAATGTTGAGTGACCTGAGCTAAAAGAAAGCATAATTCTTAATCTTATCTACTTTCCTCTTTCTTAAAGCCACTGATACATTCCATACTAAAACCCTTAAGGTTGTTAATCTGGTCATTTTGATGATATGGATTTTATATTCCTTTCTGGGCAAATCTTTATTTATAAAACAAATATATACCAAATATTAAACCAAGTAGTGCCAATCACAATGTGTATTCAGCCAGTCAAACCTGCGTAACCATGTATCATACAGTATCACCATATAACCAATCGTGGAGTATCACCATATAACATCAGAATTAGATTTTATAGTAACACTTTATTTGGAGAGTCCACCTACTGAGTGTAACATTTCAGCAACTTAGTTGAGATTCACCTGTTTCACTGTAGATGTTTAACAGAATATAGAGTATATAGAGTATGTGTAACGATTCATGAACATACCTACATATTCTTAGAATAATCTAGCTGAATTTCACTGCTCACTCAACCAATGTTAAATTCATTTTTGAATCTCAACTAATAAGTTGTTGAAATGTTAAAAATACAAATACTCTGTACGCCATCCGTAGGCGGACTATCCAAATAAAGTATTACTGATTCTATCACTTAACGATGATTCACTTTTCAAATACACCAGCTGGAGATGTATTTATTATCAGAAGATTTGGTTGTGCACTCACAAATAACCACGTAGTATAGTACCAGAAATACAAATTTATATGCTCATGAAATTAAGTAAACATGGGTGGCTATGGAGCTGATTAGAATAACGGAAGCTCGATAATCTAACCATCCACATACTATTGGAAAACTATTCTCAAAAAGACCAGGTAATTACATGCATATACTTGCACACGAATTCTGTAAACATATTACTTACATGTGTATGCGTCAGTTCTAATGTATGTTCTATTATAATGCATTTTTTATATATATTTTTAATATAAAATGTGTCGCTAAAATATCAGATTTCAAAGCAAGTAATAAAGGAGCAATGTAAAGTTGAACTTTAGGTTTAAACTTTCAGTATTTTTAACAACAATGAATGAACAATCATAATCTATCCATCTTCAGACTCTTATCCTGGAGAGGGGTGCAGAGGGCACCGGGCAGAATAAGATGTAAGGCAGGGATACACTCTGTATGTAATGCTAGCCAACTGAAGAACACACACATGCACATAGTAGGTGTGATTCTGACACACCTAGACAGCAATAAGGTTTGTATTCATATCTTTATGGGGACTGTCCATTAATTTCTATACGAAAAACCCTAATGACAACCTTAACCCCCACCCAGCCCTAACTTTAACCACAAGTAACCAAACAAAATACAACAATATTTTTATAAAATTTAGTTTTCCCTTGTGGGGACCGAAAAATTAGGCAAAAATAACATGTTTTTATCACATTGTGGGGCAATATGAGGGGGTCACTGACTGAGTCACTGTGCTACCCAGCAACCATAATTGTTCGCTAAATTGTTAACATCCATCCCTCCATCCATTCATCCATCCATCCACCTATTGCTTTTCCTAGTAAGGGGATGAAATAATTGCTAATATTATAATATAAAACGTTTGGGACTATCACTGTCTTCTGGGAAGTGGGAATGCAAGATGCTACTTAAAGAGAATAACGCATCAAAAAATCTCCACTTCCCTTTCCCACGATGCACTTCTGCAGATAATGACAGAAGACAGTTTCCAAAAGAATTCCAGTATCAACCAGAGATCAGCCTACACCTGTCATCATGTTTACGAAAGTAATTTATTTTAAAGTACTTTTGAGTTTTTTAACTCAATATGCAGAACCATAAATGAAGAAATATTCTGACAGTAATCTTACTCAGGGTGGAAATGGATTTAGAGATATGACAATTCTTTTATTAGTGCCCATGACACTATGTATTGTAGCTCAATATTGTTACAAACAAAACGGTATAACCCTCCAAACCCGATACAGCACAAAAAGGTTTAGGGTGACTAAGTGAACCTCAGACTTGGTGTTTAAAATAAATTAAGGGGCATTTATTGGATTTTTGTAAGCAGATCTCAATTTGTTGACCACCCATATTACAACAGCAAAAAAACATGGAGAAGTTAAGAAAAAACACAGCACAGTAAAATGTAATCGCATCCTATCTGAAAACTGCTGGAAAAAAAACAAAAAAAAAGTATTTGTGTGTGCGTTGTTTTATAGTATTTTTTAAACAGTGTTTTGTCATATATGTTACCTAAGATAAATTCATAAGTTCCCATTTTTTTCTATATGCTAAGTGTAAGTCTGAAACCCAACAAAGTGACCTAATATGACTAAGCAGCATTTCTTAATATAAAGTGGGCTATTTAGAAATATTATATATATATATATATATATATATGATAATAATAAGTTAATTTTGTACATAACCTAACAAATGTCACATTAGCTATGAAAGTTACATGACATAATGCAATATTTCATATTATGATTAAAAATGTACAAATAGAAAAGAACCAGAATTCAAAATTATGTGAGGGAACACAAAAATAGCACTACATGGTCACACTGGGATCATTCTATTGAGTTTAGTTCACAATTTTCTATAAACCCATTGTGTTTTCAAGAGTACTCTAAAGGATGACTAAATGCTCCCTGGGAATTGTATGACACTACCAGAGTAAAGCAGCCACAAAGTCACAAAGTAAACACAAAGAAAACGCACGTGAAACTTATGTAAACAGAATGCCAATTTTATGTGGAGTATGCAAGTATACAACTGTACTGATGATTACTGTGAGAGAGTTCCTCAATGCCTCATTCATAGTAGGTGTAAGTTCTCACATGTGAGAAAAAGAACTTATGAGAAAAATGTCCATATAAAGACTGATATACCTTACCACATCTAAACATATTTATCAGCAAAATAGTAAAATAAATTGTGTCATCATTACGCGATACTTCATTTTAATAGACTTCAAAGTAAAGTAATACTCAAACATATATGAATGCAAAGTACAGAGCTGGAATGTATTGAATAAATGCAAAGTGCAATTATCAGCTAGGTGAGTGCGGTTTACATTTATATTATGTAACATTACATAACTAAAATTATTGCCAGGATATCCTGCCAGCAATAATAGCTAGTATCAAATGCCAAGAAAAAAAAAATAGTAAAGAACACAATGGGCTGTTACAGAAATGTTAAGGTTCATAGCGTAAAGATGTTTAGAATCAAAATTGTTCAACATTGTCTGACAGGCACTCTTCAAAGCACAAGAAATACAGACACAGTCAAACTACAGAGTAGTACTACTAAATGTAGTATTGCTATTGATATCATTAGTTATCTATCCGTCTGTCACCTGCTTATCCTAGTCTCGGTCATATGGAATTATTATTATATTATTATTATTATTCAAGTTATGGTATTAAGAAATAAAAACAAACAAACATATATAAGGAAGTTTGCGAGGGTGTTCTGGAGTGAACAACAGTAAATGACAAAATACAGAATAACATGATGTTACTGTATTATTAAAATTTATATGGTGATTTTAATAACATGTTTTTGGGGCAAACACAGGCATGTGTCGCTCAGATTAACAGGACAGGGCTCCTGCATCACCCAGTGCTATAGTGAGGGCAAAACACAGGCTCTCTTCATGCAGTGTCACGTTAGTAACCCCCCATCCTTTCCTCACTCACTCTCTTTTGCTCTTTTTCATACAGGGAAAATTCCAAAGAGCAAAGAAAGTGAAGGCTGGTGCCTACAAATAGTGTTTCACCCCCATTTTCCCATCAAGCGGGCTGATAATTCCCAACGTCTCATCTCGACCTCTAACCCTAAGCTAGATTTGGAATCCTCTGGTTACTGAGTTTAAAAGGCATGGAGGGCAATCTGGGGCAGGGGGAAGGGCAGCAAACAATTGCACGTTCAAAGGGAGCCATAGCTTTAAGAGAGGTGTATGGCGTGTAATGAATGGGCTCTGATTTTCTACCAAGTATCAATAAATAAAACCTATATATAGTGCATTACTATATATTACTTTATGCATCCAACAAAATATTTATAATTACTAACTTCACCAAAGAACGTGTGCTCGCTTAAATATAACATTAAGGTAAATATAGAAGTTGTTTTCTTTACATTTTCAACCGCAAAACCCACGCCGTTTTAAAAAAAATCCTACAGGAGCGTCTCTAACAAGCTGATGAAAACACACCCAAAAATACATTCTCATTAGCTTGCTACGTTATAGCATTTTATAAACCCCAGAGCATAGTTGTTATAATAATTCTCGATATTGCATTCTGATAAGAATCGTGCGTGTGCACGTTTTCTATGGTACGTTAAGTCTAGTGAGAGTGCTGTTCACTATATGTTACCGTGCAATTTTAATGGCTTAGGGGTAATGTGCTCAGAGCAGTGTTGTTCGCGTATGAAGTATGTTGGCTGCTGATGTGGAAAGACACATGGCAAAAAAAATCTCTGGAATCCATTTGGTAGTAGAGGGGACATGCCTTCACTGAAACTTGGTTCATACTCCCACAAATGACCTGCCCCGTAATCAGAAGATGGCAGTCAGCTTACCCTCCATTTTGTGCGTTACGTCAAATATACAAGTGTCCTCCAGCGCAGGATTGAAAATGGGTGAAAGGGGGCGGGAATCCTCGCTGCTAGCTACTACCAAGCAGTTTTTATTGTAGTGAACTAAGATTAGCTACACGCAATTTAGAAGGGGCGTTGGCCATGTGCACATATATACAACACAACATAAATCTGAAATTGCTTAAAAGAACTTTTTTTTTTTCTGGAATTGGCGTGCAATGTACAAGACAGGCCAAATGGCGCTGGGGCAGATTAAACCATCTTGAAGGCATTGAAAAATCCTTTTTCTGGATCTGAGAATAATACATTTAAGAAAACACCTTTAGCGTGATTTTCGCGAACTACAAGCCATTTATTTAGAAGATCAACCTAGACACGTATCTTTAACCTACGAATCTAATTTTGTAATACAAGCAGTGATATAAAATGGATGGATGGATGGATAATAGTTTCTTTTTAAATTTTAAAAACCCACTACGCCTAAAAATATATACATATTCAATGATGTCTTAAGAAAACGGACCTGTAAGTCGTGCGAAGAGGTGTTAAATGAGAAATATACCCCTTTTCGTTACAGCTCATTCGGTCTAAAATGACCCAGATTATACGCTTAAAAATCTGCAGGTTGCCCCTTATGAAATTTTTGCCTCATTTTCATCTGACCAGCCAGTTTATCAAATGAATACTGAACTACATCTACATCACATTTCACCATCTATGAAGAATAGACCACGGATTAACTGACTGGGAAGACTCAGGCAGACGACAGCCTAATTCGACAAATTCATTCATATGTGATGTTAGCCTGCATAAATAATTAGTACATTTGATTAATGTTTCTCCAGTAACATGAATGTTACAAAATTACATATATTTGCGAAATTTGTTAAGAACAACAGGATTCGGTAACATGAAACACGCTCGCCGATGTGCTGCACGGCATGAATGAAACGGCCCTAACATGCCACACCCTAAAATTGCAGAGAGCACAGCGCCATGTTTCTTTCGACTACGCCCAATTAAGAAAATGAATCAGTACCAGGTGGCCGTGCATAGAAGTGGAACAATAAATAAATACTCATATTCGCGAGAAAAGCACGTTTCGGTAAATATTCAGCTTATTTTAAAAGAACTGACAACCACTTTCGTGTACATTAGTTAGTACAATAGATGTTTGAATAATACATCTTTGTATATGGACAATTTTGCTCCAAGGATGTAACATAAAATGTGTTTTTGTAATACCATCATTAAATAAATTGAGAACTTCTCTGTCTACCAAACACATTCACAGGATTATTTGCAGCAGAACAAACTAAAAGTGTGTTCTTCATGATTCTACTCTTTGCCTATTGCAATATACTTAATATGTTTAAATTATATTTTTTATTTTATTACAACGTGTAATCTCCCTTTAATCTTGGCTACAGAGATTTAACGTGGGATTAATTTTGAATTATAGAAACAAAAACGCTGTGGCATGGTGTGCTTGCAAATATGAGAAGCATTCTCATTTTCGTTTCCGTCTGTGTTGCAGGACTAAGGCAGTTCCAGCAAGCCTGCTCCACTCCGCTAAACCCCCCAGCCGGAGGGGATCGCTTCAGCTTCACATTCACGGAGAAGGGAAACGTGCCTTCATTCATAAAGTCTGTAAACTACTGCAGACTACTACACTGCCGCGAAAAAGGCGGCGCCCGAAGACACTGCACCGCCCACTCAAGAGAGACGGAGAGAATCAGAAAAAGGGAGGGAGGGAGAATGAGAGCGGAGCTCAGCCGAGCACTCTCGCAGTATTGAAGCGCTGTAAAGGCAGCTAATAGAAAGTTAAGGTAAATGGAAAGGGCTGGGTTTCTCCTGCGGTGTCGTGTTTTAAAATGATCCCACCTGGTTACAAAAAACGAAATGTCCCATTTTGAAGCTCTAAACCGATACTTAAATAGGCACCTGTAATAACAGGAGTGAAACACGTGACACGTTTAAAAATTCAATGTGTTCTACAAAATTTCATAGTAATAATATACACAAATGTGTAATTGATTAAGAACTGTAAGAATCTTTCTGTAAAGACAATAATAAGCCTCACACGTTTTGCTGTGCCTCAAATTCTATCGAAGATTTTTAGCCACATAAAATTACGTATACCTTCCTGAAACTGCAAATCATTATCACCGTTGTAAAGGTCATTTTCGGCAGTCAATCTTCAGGCAAAGTGCAACACATGGTATGATGGCCTAATGGAAGTTTGATCATTTACCTCGCTTTTTGATCATGGGATAAATCATGGGATCATGGGATTTTTTTCTTTGTACATGAAACCAGCCAATTATCTAATTCATCCGGAATGCTGTGCCAGAGTCCTCACTAACACCAAAAAAACAGAGCATATCACACCTCAAATCACTGCACTGGCTTCCTGTGCATCACAGGATTGATTGAAAAACATTATTACTTGTGTACGATGCACTAAATGGTCTCAGGCCTAAATACATGTCTGATTTACTTGAACTTTATGATACATTCAGAACCCTGAGGTCATCTGGGAAAGGTTTACTATGTGTTCCCAGAATCAAGACCAAGCAAGGTGAAGCAGTGTTTAGTTTCTGTGCTCCCTGTCTGTGGAACAAGCTGCTTGAAGACCTGAGCTCTGCTGAAACTGTCAGCTCATGTAAATCAGGGCTTAAAACATTACTGTTTGCTGCAGATTTCCAATAAATAAAACCAGTTTAATGATACACTGTCACTACATTGTAACTTCTCTTCAGTTAACTATTTTGGCTTTTGGGCTGTTTTGTCCTTTAAATATGATTTTAATGTCTTTTATTTAAATGTATCCTTCTGCCTTTGTAAAGCACTTCGCCTTGTGTCTGAATTGTGGTATATAAATAAACTTGCCTTGGCTAAAGCATCAACAAATATACTAGAGATTATAAGAAGTCCAGTTTACTACCATGGAAAGAGTAAAATAAGGAAAATGTGAAATTATTTCTTTAAACTAAAGAGAGAAGAAATATAGAAACACACAAATAAAACATAAGATAAATTTGAACATAACTAAACAGTTACATAAAATGATTTACTAATAAGAACATCAAAAAATCAGAAAATCAAAACTAATGGATGAAGTCATTTTTCTGCCTAGTAAGTCTACGTTGTAATTAGGAGAGTCTGAATATTCCAAAAATGATATGGATTCAGAAAATACAGAAACTACATAGAATCAGTTTAGAATAAAGTCTTTCCAAAATTTGCTTCCACAACTTTTCATTAAAATAAATTATGATTTTTCAATTAATTCTTGATTTGGCTAATATATAGCCAAATGTGCAATGGCTAAAACAGAAATACTCATTAGCTACCCAATCAGACTATAAATAAACAATATTTATGGTTTTGCTGTATCAATCACTCCAGAACTCAGATTAAAAGAAATGTTTTCTTCTCCCTGGGTCATATGCTATGACATCAAAAAGAACATTTAAAAATTCTATTTTGGAAGGAAGTTAGCAAAACAAAAAAGTTGTCCTACACTTCAGAGACACAAATAATATTTAATGTCTAAATCAGTTATCACCAAAGCCTATTTTGTTTATAAATCCAGGAGTTAAAAGTTTATCAACTTTATAGACAGCTGTAAGTTTCATCACTGAAAGCTATGTATTTATAGCACAACTTCCTGCTGTCACTTTTCATAAGTAACAAAAACATACATCCCATCCTGTCTCTCTAAGATACCACACGTTATTCTGTTTGTGAGCATGGAAATGATAAAAAAAATACACAAATACACTTAAAATTATTATTTAAAATCTTATCTTCTATTGTACATTTGAAACCTGATTAACTTTGATATTATTAAGAAATGCTTCATTACATTTAAATACAAATTTAAATGTACATATAAGTGTAAAATTCTATAAAATATAGCTAATGTTTGATTTCATTTGAGGGATTACTCTGGCTTGACCAGAACAGTAGTGGCTGTTGTGAATGAAGTATCACCAAAATCCCAAAGACTCAAAACGACACAAGATGCAAGTTTTACTGTGGGATCCCTGACTGCTAATCATACCCTTGTTAAGACAGAGCCTTATAAATTCATTTGAACTTTAAACATGTCTATGGCAGATGGGTCAGTCATGGACTAAGTCTACAAAATCTTAACTGTAATACACATTTCGCAATCATGAAGATGCAATCATTAAATTTCATTTTCGGGTAAATCTGAAAATTTGCTCTCAGCTGGTTCTCTGCTGACATAAGAATTACTTGGCAGGATATGAATGAATGGGCTTCATGTAATAAATTATGTGTGTAAATGAATGAGAATTGCTATTCAAATATCCCCAGATCTTAGTCAACATACTATTTTTAATGAGGCAAAAAAATATCCTTTCCTTCAGTGATTGAAATGTTAATTTAAAAGTATTAACAAATGTTCTTTTTTGCCAGATTTATGTTATGAAATCTCAGAATCATTTTAAAAGAAATATGATCTCAATATTTTTATTTTGAAGTAAAGTCAAAAACACAACCTGATTCTTAAGATAAGAAGGTATACATTAAAATATCCATTAATTAGTTTGCTGAACAAATTTTGGACCAAGAAAAAATGCACACATACCCATATTGTACGAAAAATTGTATTTGTTCACTAATAAATGCTGTAACAGAAATCACATTTCTAAATCTAAAATACAAAACTGCAAAAATGTAAAACAAAAAAATCCTGTATAAACACTTATCAGATAAAATTACTTCTCACTGTAATTTAGGAAGCCATTCAAGTGCAGTGTTTAATTTTCACACATTTTCGATTAATTTAGAAAGCAGTCTTCCAAAAATTCTCTTCAAAAAGGTGCAGCATAAAACAAATGTACAAGCTATCAGCTGGAACAAAATAAAACACTTCCATGGAGAAAAGGACACTTTTTTTTTTGACTGACTACTGGTTAAGAACAGGTCACATGACTAGCATTTACTGCTGTGGCAGTAGTCCCACGTGGACTGGAAGTAGGGGTATACCCCACACTCTTTCTATATACACTCCGTATTTGTTGTATATGTGATAAGCACTGTGACCACAGTAGCACAGGCCAGTTTTACAGACATGTGACCCAAACACTCCAAAGACCAGTTATGCGTGAAGGAAAAACAGCCATTTTTGGAGGCAATTTTGCCATGAACATATAGACCTATCACACTTGCAAGTACACACAGTGTTACAGAAATTGATTTATATATACCGAAGCCCCCTGTTATCAAATGATACATTTTACTGTAAAGTCATTTAAAAACAACGGGTAAAAATACACTCACCTGATTTGTTATAAATAACCAGGTACTTGAAACTATAAAGGACCTTTGAGACTTAGAAAGAAGGGGGGAATCTGGCCTAGATTTTATTACAACTCACAGATATGATTTCAAATGATTAGTACAAACTTTTTAAATAAAAAGAAGTCTAGTAGCATTTGTTTCTAGAATACACCATGCTGTGCAGTAACATCAAGTTTGTAGGCAAAACTTCTAAATGCATATTTTCCAAATCTATATCTTATGCAATGAAGCAATCCTACACCACATTTTAGTCAGAATATTTACCTTTTTATATTCAAAGAGAACTATGAATTATGTTATAAACCTTAGCATTCATATTAACTTGTTGGATTACACAACAATTACAGCTGTATTATTTTAAACAATGTCTTTGGAGAGAACAAGACATTGGACAATGAGAGTAAGAACAAGAACTAACTGAGAGTCACAGTCTGGTTTAATTGTGATGTTTGGGTGAGCTGGTATAGGGTAAAAGCGTGGCTCCTGTGTGCGGGGGAGGGGAACTGGCAGGTGGGGGAGGGGAGATCAGGCACTCCCTATTCAAAAGAACGCACTTCACTGACTGAACATGCATCATTTCCAGCAAACAGTGGACTGTTTGATTAAAAAACATTGTTGGGTCTATGTTAATTGTTCAAATAAGTTTTATGTGAACATTAATATATAAGAAATAATCGATATAACTATGCCTAGTACTTCGGTAAAATTAAGTTTGAGGCTGTGACTTAAAAATAATCTGTTTAAAGATCATATATCTGAAATCAAACAAGTTTTGCACTGAAGTTCTATATTATTAATCCAAACAGTAGGTCTAAACACAGTTACAATAATTGCCATATTGCAAGTAATTTTACTGTGGTTTGAACAAATTGCATGTTTGTTTCTTATTGCATTATTGTTAGTTGATAGTCATTGTAACAATAAAACAGATCCAGTTAAAAGTAATTTGGGAGCAGTTTTCTTTTTGTTTTTTTTTCAATTTTAAGACATAGGACACCAAATAGTTTATTTCACAGTAGTTTTGTGAAGATCATGAAATTCTCAACTCTCTAAACAAATATTGCCCATCATCTGCATTTTAGGGCCATCATGAAATGTTTCACACATTTACTATGACTCTCAACATGTATGTCTAGATCTACAACAGTTTTTCATATTTTACAGCTTATAATATGCTTTTTCAGTCAGTGAGGGATGGGGCAATACACCCGATTCCCTGCATACAATAATGTATCCATTTCTAACTGTTTCTAAGAATATATTCACACATAACATTAAATAATGTATCCAACATTCAAAGCTTATTTTATTGACCCATTTTATAAACCCATGCTTTTAAAGAAACAATAGCTGTTACTGAAGACAATGGTTACAAGGACTAGAAAGAATCTTTGGCTAAGCAGTAAGTGCTGTTGACCCCTAAATGATGATTCTTGATGTACTTTTGTACATTTCACTTGTAAATACTTTTTTCTTCAAACAAAGAAGCGTATCAGAAAACATACTCCAGTCAATTCACCCCACAATTATACTGCATATGTAAATAGTATACTCCAACGACAGTCAACTGTGCACAACTGATAAAAAAATACTGTGTAAAACCCTAAGACTAATATTGTTGAGTTGCACAGTGGAGCATAAATTCAGGTCAGGTAAACAAAATAATAAGAATGACCAATTATAGGATGTCTTTCTTTTGGGATTAATTAGATCTTAAATCAGATGTTTTAAAAATACTGTACAATAAGTTTTGGGAGAACTTAAGTAATGTTCACTACCAGATTTCACTTACACTGATGTGTGGAACAAAGGTGCAATCTCTGGTGTGCAATTCCAACATAAAAGACTTAATTGATTGTAAAAAGGAAAATGGGTAGTTCTTTAAAAGATGTGGGACATAGTTCTGTAAATAATAAATTAAAATTACAAAAAGTAAATAAAAATCAACCCATTAAGATTTATTTTCTTGAACATGAGCTGAGAATGCACAAAGAAGGGTAACCTATTGTTGTGATGATCTTTGTAAGGTTTTTGAATGCATCATTGGTAGAAATGTGTTGTGCTGTTTAAGGCAGGTGGGACATGAAGTTCCCTAGCTTTATTCAAGCAAAACAAGCAAGCACTTAATGATAAGTGCTTGGTTGTTTTGATTATTTCTTATCTATTAATGTTTGCATTAAACTTATTTTGCACATTACATTTCAAAGTATTTGTTTACTATTTTTCTATTATATTGTACCTCGCCATTTTGTGTGGACAGCAAAGAAGAATTTCATTGCACAGAGAAATGCACTTTTCTACTGTACATATGACAATAAACGCTTTGAATTGAAGTGTGTAAAAATATCAAACTAAAATAATTAAATAATTAACTTTTCCGTGACATTTCTAGTCACCCATGTTATTACTGGATTATTTGAAAACCTGTGCAAAGATAGTACACTGTTTCCCATTATATAGAGTATGACTAACTTGTGTGTTGACTATAGGCGTCGTTAGGTCTGATCATTCAGGGATATAGCTCTAAGTATTTTAAGCCTAGCTAACCCGATGCCAATCTTCCTTCAAAAACAAAAAAAAGTCAAGCCCAAGGTAAACTTAGCCCCTGATCTTTCCAATAGCTAGAAATGTCCCTGGTGTTGACTGTGTACTTGTGTGCATCTCTGCCTTGTGCTTTATGCTACCTAGGACAGGCTCCATGGCCCTGCCCACGACAGGCAGTTAGAAGATAGATGGAATGGAGAAGGGTGGATGAAATGTTTCTCATTATTTTCCACATTTTACTCCTGTTTTCATATGGCATATATTGTTAGCAGCAAAATAAAAGGAACACATCCTTATATCTTTCCGCTTATGTCACAATTATTTGATGCTTCAAACGTAAAGATCACTCCCTAAAGTAACACATTCTGATGATGTGACTGTCACAGAAAGCCTCCCTAAAAACATTCTTAAGGTGCAAATCCATTCTCCTAAGAAAAGGCAGTACACACCCCAGGGAACTGCAGTTCAAATACATGCTTGGTGCCATAAGGCATAGCCTCACACTTTCTGGGAGTGAAACTTGACTCTTGTTTGAAATCACTATCTTCATGGCTTCAATGTGCCCAGATTCTTTAATGAAGTCTAAGAAATTCAAAAAATCTTTGATGCGACATCCTTTCTTCATTATGGGTTCATAAGCGTATTGACTTTGAAGTCAATATACATTCTACTATTTAACTTAAAAAGTATTTGCCACTTCTAACCTCCAAATGTGACTAAAACCAATGTCATCTAATAGGGTATCATTAGATTTTTTCCAGAAGTCTTCCAGAATTGATAAAGGAGATTGTTTGTAGCACACTGTGTCAAACAGAAATTTTCTGTCATCATAGCTGTCTTCATGTAAGACATATTCACAATTCAAAGGCCACAGGGTTACACACCGACACACATACACATATACCGCACACTAATACAGCCACAGCACAAAATATCATGTGTTCAAGAGCTACCATGTTAACCCTTGGTTTCTTATATGTTAAGCAACTTACACTTAATCCCACGTGACATTGCTAACACTTCCAAAAGACATTTGTATTAAGGGAGTCAGAATGCAAGTGGCAGTGTTCAGAAGCTATTGAGCCACCCATGCTAGCAGAGATACCGGGATATTGGGACTGAGCCCCTTTAAAAACAGGACAGATGGTTCGAACCAGAGTGGAGAAGGAAGACACATGAGCACTGGGGGTTTCTTAAAGAGACAGTATACTTCTCATTCCTTGTGATATTTATACTCACACATATATACACACATATATATTCTTTTTCACAAGGTATTTATGTCTGTAATATAACTTTTCATAAGATGCACTCCTCTGTATTATAATAACTATGACAAGCATTTAAATAATACAAATTAAACACCAGATATATCCTTATGTATGTGTTTATTGTGGATTTTTTTTACATGCTCTACCCTAGGCAGGACACATCTAGACATAAATACATGATGTGTGGATAATAATAAGACCAAATTTCATTTTATTTAATTACTTATAATTATATCTTGTGATTTTTCCTCAAACAATATTATCATTGTAGGTTGATCGACAATTGTTCCAATATGATGCTTGCTGTTTGAATAATTCCAGCCGAACACTGCAATTTTAATGGCTACTGAAAATGGAAGATAGCATTAAAAATACTAAGTAGCCTAAAGTCTACATTTTTACCACATTGAACAATGTAAACTAACATACATTCAGCTGGTTACTAAGGGGTTTTCATGCAGTTTACCATTAAAAATAAAGAGACTGAAAAAGAGACCAGACTGTCACTTCTGAAACAGAACACAAGTGGGTAAAAAGTGGCATAAATAATGCATTTCCCACCAAATGAAAATAGCAGTTTACCCATTCTTTGCCATATCTCTGATGTCTTTGTTTGAGAAAACTGCTTCAACACAACTGTGTTAGCAGGCTGCTCATGCAAACGAAATATTCATTACTAAAGTTGAAACAGGCAATTGTGGAGGGGGCAGTGTCCTAGCTTCCAGAGTGTTCTGTGTTAACAACCCCCCTTTTTCTTCCACATTCCTCTACGGCCCTTATCTGAT
>JAODLD010000101.1:28853250-28920982 GCA_026781065.1 Mormyrops boulengeri | reverse complement strand
CAGAGTTGTTTAAAATCTTATCTAGCTCAGATTTAAAGGAACCCAGGGTTTTAGCTTGCGCTACACTAGCAGGAAGAAATGTCTGCTTGAGAATGCCCAAAAGCCCTAACTGTCCATCATGTGACTTTTTTTTATTTCAAATGCAGCATGATCAAGACCAAAATTACCTAAACTTTACTTCATATTGTAACTGTGTCAGTGCATGGCTACATGATCAGTTTTGAGATCTCAATCATGCTTGCACAATGGCTACAGTGTAAAACTTTGAAAATACCACACGGGCACCACATTAATCTGGCTGTCCTACCACCTCTGCTGTCAAAGACCACTACAAACTAAGATTAATAAACCTTTTTCACTATGTTATATCATATCAGAAGATAATGTTACCTGTTGACAATTCAGCATTTTAAGAAAACTAGCATCATCGGTTCACTGACTCATTGGTACTTCCCAAAAGACTAAGTTGATAAATCAGAGTTTTGCATTCCCTTTCAGAGAATACATTTCAAAATCGGAGTGTTCAGACTTATCAGGACATTAAGTGAATTGTGATTTTTTTTAAGAGAAGCATACCTTTTCCATCACAAACCAAGCTGTTGTAGAATGGCAAGCAGTTTAATAAAAAACAAACAAAAATAATAACAATAATAAAATGCCCAGTCTCAGTTCATGGTCCTTCTTTCTGTATACTACATGATCAATATGTTAGTTCGTCATCAGCCTGCAAGTACTGTCAGATCAGTCTGAAGATTCACTTTTAGAGTACTGTTTATTTGAAAGTCA
This sequence comes from Mormyrops boulengeri, assembly GCA_026781065.1. Taxonomy (NCBI): domain Eukaryota; kingdom Metazoa; phylum Chordata; class Actinopteri; order Osteoglossiformes; family Mormyridae; genus Mormyrops; species Mormyrops boulengeri. Next base: position 28,920,196 of record JAODLD010000101.1, on the reverse strand, counting down.
GACAAAAATACTATTTACCAGCAAAGAAACAAGTCATTATATAAGCATGCAGTACGTGTGCAATGTAGGCCTAATTATGAATAAATATATTAGCTCCATCATTAAGTCGAAACTTCATTTTCTCACTGACATTCAAGTATTTGGATAGTCTGCTACGAAAGGAGGAAAGGTCACAGGGGCAACAAGGCAAGGGTGAGTTTCATAAAGTTTAAAATACGTTATTATATAATGTATTTTAATTACTTAGTCTACTAGCAAAATACAGCTGTCATTCCTCATAGATTTTTACCACCAATAATGCTGAATGTTCTTTTCCTCATTTTTGATTTAAAAAATTAATCTTACCACAAGGCCACTACTAATATTATCACACCCACAAAACATACTAATCTCTGGGTAGTAAATGACAAAAAAGAGACACTTTCTTACAAATAATAGATATGAATTCATGGTACAGCAGAAAACATGTGGTGCCACCTTAATAATGAAATAATGCATTTAATTTGAGAATGCATTTTCCCCAGAATGCGGTACGCTGCAAAACAGAAAGCACGAAACTCGCTAATAAAACAAACCTCAAAGAAACTTACAGCGTAACATATTATATCCGAACAAATAAAACAATTCTATAAACACGACAGTTTTAAGTAGAGTCATTATCGCAACGTCCTGGCTACCATCATAATTTGTACCACGGACGAAAAACTTAAATTTGCTGAAGCACATTTAATTAGGAAACATTACATAATTGAAGAATAACTAGTATAAAAGTTAAAAAACGTTCGATTCATAATCCAGGAATAACTGTCTACGTTTATAAAGTAAAAATACGATGAACACAGGAATTACCAATACGATTGATTCCAAGTGTGACCGCCTTAAATGATAGCTAATTGGGGCATAAAATATATACACATAACAGCAAACACTGGTTTAGCAATTTACCTAGCACAAGACTTGCGGACCAGTCACTTATCATTTGACTACTAGGTTATCGTCAAGACTGTGTGTGTGTGTGTGTGTGTGTGTATATATATATATATATGTATGTTACATATACATATAACATATATATATAACTTTGGAAAGAACTACAGGGAGGGAGGGATAGAGAAGAGAGAGGGGAGGGGACAACTAGAAGTATAGTGTGGGGGAGGGGTGAAAAACTATGGTAAGTTCTTTTAATGAACACGCAGCCATTTTACTTTTTTTTCCATTCGATCTGTTGTTGATCCAAAATATTTTCCAAAATCGATTTGTACAGTAAAACAAAACGTTGTTGGTGATTCTAAAACATGTATGTTATTTATTTATAAAGCTCGTGTGGTACGGCGAAAAGCCTTCAATGAGGCCTAGGTGGTCATTTAAATCTAAAACGAAAAAAATGTTTCATGAGAAGACGTGAGCTCCAATAAAGGCATCAAAGACGCTCCCCGCGTAATTTTATTGAGTATTTATATATGCATATCTAACATCTAGGCCCAGAACATCGCAAAAGCCTGTACAGAGCCACGTGAATTTTCGTAATCTAACACTTACGTAATTATACTAACATGTAAACACGTTTACGACTAAATATGATAGGACACGTCACATTGTTCAAATACTAACAAACTTTCGACCGGCAGGAGAAGAGAAATGAGTGATAGGAGTGTAAATACCATTGCCTCAAAGGCCTTCTCGACAAGGCCTAAACTAAAACTACGGACTTGCGCAAAATATCACCCTTATAACCGTTTAACCAATAAATTGCATTTTTGCTACTATGCAGCAAAAAGGAGGATTCTGTGTGAAATGTATTTGTGTAAAGCAAAACAAATCAATATTTTCACTGAACAGGCACACCTTCAAATAAATAAGTAAACAAATAAATAAATAAAGAAATGAATGGATAAATAAATAAATAATGTTGTCTGTGCATGGTTGGGGTAGGCCCAGGCTTCACAAGGGATTCGTCATTTCGACACCAAGCATGCATTCTGAAATAATTAAAATGTTGAATAAAAAAAACACACACACACGTACATACATACATGAATATCCAGGGACAACATTTCGCGTTAGTTCTGAAACTAAAAAATTGGCCTTTACCTTTGTTTCTTGGGGACAGAATGCTCGACCTCAATACATTTGCCATGTAGTTCCACTTTACCTGAAAAATAAATGTTTCAGATAAAAGTTCAACCGTATTCTACCTCATCATCGTAAAATATTTAATCTGTAACTGAACACTTACTGATCAATATCAATTAGTACTTTGCCGAAACACTACGCTAAGTTTAAAGTTCTTGTGTCCGTCAACTTTGTGATGGATTATGTATCATACAAAAATTTCATACGGCATGCGTAACACAACACAATTATGAGCCTTATTATATAAGAATAGAACACTCATGTAGATTTGCATTTATTTCAGAGTTATTTTGTGCTGTTTATTTTAGTGTGCAAAAGCCTAAAACAACATTTTAAATTTCCAATATAATGCTTATAATAGTAGTAATTCTGAATTCCAGGCATTTGTTGTAACATTTATGATATGATTAAATATGCTACTTGCTTGCCCTAGGTTTGGTGGAGATCTGTATTGTAGTACAGGAACAGCATGGCGACCTTCGCGCTATATGGAACACACATCACACGCTACATATTCACAAATCATGAACATTTTACTAATTCATACACCCTTCAGGATTACAGCAACAAATCTGAAGGTTGAATCTTGGACTAAAACATAAATGAAACGTGTAATCTCACTGATATATTTGTAAAACATGCATAGGTAGATAGATAACCAACGGATTTCCTATCTTTCGCTAATGGCCTTTTATCCAAAAGGGGGAGGGGTACAATTTAATTCTATAGCTTGAACGTTGATACCGATTCTATCTCAGTGTGTAAAACTTCAGTGAAGGCATTGTGAAATAATATGACTGCAAAACTATGTCCTACAATCATTTTATGTTCCATGTATGTTCCGTCTAAACAGATATAACCGACCAAGGAATATACTCTATTAGTACAGTCTTTTACAGAATAAGTCAATCCTGTTACGCCCCCACCCCCTTTAAAAGTTGAGTGTCATGTCGGTCACCTCCCGCTGAGATTTTAGACACATTTCTTGGAATAATCAAGCAATTAAAAAATAATATTTATTCTCTAGACCAGTCATTTCCATACTCTCGCGTCTTCAAAATACTCAAAACATTGGTGACGAGAGCCAGCTAAAGTTAGTCAATGGGACACGCTTTACGAATTAGTCCCTTACACATTCTGTCCATTTTATAACATTACGTGAAATGAATACTTCCATTATCATATTTTAGGCATATCCAGTTACTTACCCGAAAATGTTTCAATTGCTTTCATAGCCCATTGGTCATCTGGACAGTCAACAAACGCATAGCCAGTTTTAAGTAGAAACTGTCCAGAGAAAGGAATCTTGCAGTCTTCAAAGACTTTTACCAAGTCTTCTGAAGTCACATTTTCACTCAGATTTCCAATGTACAACTTGTTCATGTTGAAGAATGAAACCACGGTATAAGTCCACCAGCAAAATAAAAAATAAATATCAGTAAAATTGTTTAAAAGACGCCAAAAATAGTAGAGTCGATGAGATAAATAGCCAATCCAATTTGTAATTTAAACGAATAAGGAAACAGAAATATATTTTTAAAATCCAAATAATGATCAAAAGTTGTAAATGGTAATATGGTATGACTTAGTCTCTGTAAGATCTTAGAATAGTGGCGGAAAAGCGACAATGTAACACCCTTAATTAGTAATCGCACACTGTATCTGTATTTTAGCTTGGATTAATCCGACTGGTATGATGGTGGTAAAAAAAAAAAGTAGCACGGCTATGGCGGGATCAGAAGAAAAAAAATTTCCTCTCTCGCTGCCCCGAAACCTCGAGTTGTACCCAACACCGATCCTTATGCTTAATGACGGCACCGCCTCTAAAACGATCTGGAAAAAAAATACTCATTTTTTTGTTTGCGAAGAGGAAACCACGTGGTCTCGGAGTACCGACAGAGGGGTTGGCCCTCAGCAGCTAAGGAGAGGATGGGTGTGCAAGTGCTGTAGTATGCCGGCTGACGACGTAAAAGCTGGGTTATGTCCTGTAAACCACCCACATGTGGTGCACATATACGTGAGTTTACATATTTATTAAATGTGTCATCAGGGCAAATAAAAATGGCAAGCGTGTGTTTTTTATTAGAAAACGGCGAGCTGTGTGATCGCCAGTGAAGGGTCTCGGCAGGGATTATGCGCTGGTTAATATTCATACATCTTATTAGATAAGATATTTAACCTGAAAAGTACGAAGGCGTGTTTTCTGCCTACTGATAATACTGTTAAAATCCAAGTCATGAACCGAAATACCAATTTGTCTAAAAAGCAGTGCGACTCTAAGCATCGATTAACATTTAACTGTTTAAAGGGTTTAAATGATCAGTTGCAAAACGTCCAAGAAATAATATAGGCCAATGTTTCCAGTCATATCCTAGTGAATCTCACGCACATCTGACGGAGGCTGTATCAGTCTAGTGAATGTAACACACATCTGACGTAGGTTGTATTAGATATTTAAAATATTTTTTCTTTCTTCACTTGAAGGTCTAAATGGTGTTTTCGCCAGTGAATGATTGGAGTTGAATATGAGAAAATGCCCGAAACTCCTGCTGACACGAATGGCCCCTTCCACTTCCCTACTTGTGAAGACAGTCAGTTACATGAAGGGCCTCGGCAAGATTTACAACGTGCAGTAGAAGCTCGTTTGTTCATGCCTCCAACCAGCTCGGAATCTCGGAAACTACGCAGGAATACGACTAATCGTGGTCTTCTAGTTCATCCGTGGTTTGCTACTGGATTACATTTACTAGGCTGATAGCGTGTTTGACGGCAGAGAACATTAAATGCAGAGGAATAACGTCAAATATATATGTCGTGTTTTGTTCTACACTACTCTTTGTATTTCAAAATGGTGGTACGTAAGGCACCAGGCCTGCAAGGGAGCTGTGCAGCTTGCGCGTGTGTTCCACGGCGAGGAGCCGTCCTTGCCAGGCTTGCAGGCATAGGCTGTTTTTTGTGTCTTTCTTTTCTGTACTGCTGTCTTGAAATTAAATTTGAGGTACAAAAATGCACAAGCGATTAAAAAGTCTTTCTTGTCCTTAATATATACTAATAACTGATAATCGTTTCCCCCATATGTTGTTCTTTTTACTCAATCAACGTGTTTCAACAGGTTGATTCTTAAGAGTATAGTTGTACACTTCATCTGTCTTTTACGTGAAACATCAGGTAAAATATTTTTGGTACGTATTTTAGTGTGCTGTTAGCCAGAAAGATAATTATGCGTGAACATAATGAGTGCAAAATTAACACGTTAAATGATGATAAGGAACCACGTTTTCCTTGTTTTTTTTTTTTTTTTATAAACGCTCACGTTTAGCTAAGTCTATATAGGAAAATAATGTGTTTTCGTAATTTAAGTAAGTTATTCTCTAGAGGGAAAGGAGCTATTTCATGTTTTATGAAATGAAAACTCTTTACGTAATGTATGTGTACGCTATTTTTGCTTGGTCCATGTTAAAAGAATGAGAATTGCAAATGGGAATTCCTGTGTTTATTTCTAAGGCATACTGATATTAGAGGGGTGTTACTGCACTCAGGGGACATCAAAACTTCAGACGTCTGTGTGGCCTGGAAATGAATTGTCATTGATGCCTGAATTTTGCAGGGTGATGCAGCAGTAGTGGACCTGTGTTTAGTATTTATTTTCCTTTTTGTGTACTAGATTGGTCATAGGCTGGAGAGTACTGTATAATACTGAAATACTGAAATCCACTTCCATCGACACCCCACTGTCTTGTCAGGCCCTGTGGATTGTATCCCAAAGATAATTTTGAACAAGTTTGAGCGAAGCATGTCATCTTGTATGTAACTAACGTAAAAGATAAATTAGTCTTACACGTAGAAGCCACATTGTTTAAATGTAATTTTATTAAAGAATAGTTGATATTCTTGTTCAGGTAAATGCTAATTTATGTAAGATATCTTTGTTTAGTATAATTGTTTTGTTCAAAAGTAATGGTATAAACCCCATGACCCTAATCGGGATAAATAGTTAGAAGATGGGTGAATGTGTGGACGGTGATAGTGTAAAATACTATACCTGTAGTGGTCAGATGAATCCCTTAGAAGTACAGTAGTAAGGATATCTTTTCAGATCAAAGTATTTTAAGGACTATGGAATAAATAAGTATTTCAACCTTTACACCAGATTTACATTTTAATAATTTAGTTCTATAAGATGTTTTGGACAAAAGTGCCTGTCAAACAAATGTGCATTTTAAAAATGTAATATATACTGTTATATAAAAATATGAATACAGTTGCTCTGCACATAAATATTGCTAAACTGTAACATTTTGAACTTTATACATTTTACCTACATATAATGCATGGCAGATAGTTTTATGTGAGAGATGATCTGTGCAAAAGACTGGATGCGCTCGCCCCTGTAACACAGTAGTGACTTTGAATAAATTCCAAGGCTGAATCAAGATTCTATCTATCTATCTATCTATCTATCTATCTGTCTGTCTGTCTGTCTGTCTGTCTGTCTGTCTGTCTGTCTGTCTATCTATCCATCCATTCAAATCTTTATTCACAATGCACACTAATCCTGTGATATTTTGTGACATATGTATTGACACAATAAGTTTCCCTGAAATACTACATTGCTTGTGCCACACACAAATCTAATAGTGTACAGGTGTGATTAAGTCACGCTAACATAAAATTCTGCCTAAAATGCGTTCTGTAGTGTTTAGATAGAATTGTGCAATTTGTACATAGATATTAAACTTAGAGTCCTTGGATGCTAGTTGGTTATTTTTATGAATGAAGAATCTCAAGGGATGTGAAGTACTATAATGAAATTCACGTGAAAAATTCAGATTCAGTGGCTGTAGAGTCACATCCTCAGTTTAAATGGAGGTGGGGGAGGATCGGTAAGACTGCAGAAAGGAGCGAAGAAGGCAAGAGTTTTGCTACACATGAAGGGCCAATGGTATTTTTCTTTTCCTTCCTTAGTAGTAATTATGGCGTAAGTACAAGATGTAGAAGATTCAGGCTTTAAAATACGTCCAAAAAATGTATTTCTGTCTCAAAAATCCCGAATGCAAATATATACGTGTCATGAAGTTCAACGCTCTAGCCAGCAAGACTCAAACCTCTCATTTTGTTCCCTTTGGTTGGGTTTAAAGAACTCCAGAGTAATACTATTCCCGTTTGCGATTTTGTTTAATCAACAAATAACCGAACCGGCATGTGCAATAAAGCAACAGCTGGAGCACTTCCGTTTTACTTAATTCGCTGAACTTTAACCATCTGTTAGTTTCAAATGGAAAGCACAGATAATTTGCACCAATAAAAACGCGCCTAAAACCACGCATACTCTTTTCGAAACTTTTGAAATTACGGAATATATCCTATAGGCTATCTCCAAATTATTTATAGTTGATCGAAAAAGGTCTTAAGCTAGAGGTGTAATTCAATTTACAATAAATATTTAACATACAATCATTCCACCCTTGAAGATATATGACTAGATACATATTAAGATAAAAGCATTATGGATATATTTAATAACTTTAATATTTTACATATTTTATTATGCATTAATTTATTATCCAAAAGTGGTATATGAACATTTGTATACGTTTTTACTACTCATTAGGTTTAACCCTTGTTTTACAGCAGGCTGGCAGACCGAGTCGTTTAACTGGGTGTGTTTTTATATCTAATATAAAATATTGCAAATATTTAACATTACTCTTCAACAAACGATTCCGATTATAAATAGGGTTATTTCGCTCTCAAGTCTTTGTTGTTTTCATTGTTATTTGCAAGACTGACAAGTAGCAGTAGGCATGGTAAACTTGCAGGACAACTACAAAAATACCTACTGAGGGGGCATGGAATAAGAAAACAATTAAGACTTAAGGTAATTTTGAAAGATGACTCGATTGAAATTCTTGTGAGTAAATGCCTGAAACCTCACCCACGTCACAATGCATTCATAAAAGGCTACTTTTTATTTAGGTTGACTCGAATGATTCGAGAACTTTTCCCACTGTTATGCAGGCGCCTGCTACCACCATGTGGACGAATGAAGATAATACATTCAGTACACAATTCAGCTTGGTTGTTCTTCAAGAAAAATGCCAGGACCACAAATTGGTTTTCCTGTCGTATTATATACAAATGACTCTACAAAAGCAAAAAGTACCCAGTTTGGCAATTCAAAAAAGTCGCTGCTCATAAATATATAAATAGGTAAAGACATTAATTACCATACATTTCTTGTCTTCAAATCATCGCCTAAGTTAGTTCTTGGACCTGTATGTCTTTGGAAGCATTTTGCAACGTTACATCTTCCGACGTTATAAATGTGAATTACATTGTATATTAACTGTTGCGTTTATTAATTCAAGTGGACAGCATGACGTAGCCTAACAGTGGAGCTTGACCTAATTAATATAATTTGTTTGACTTCTGCGTCCGTTTATTTAAAGGTATAGGCTAATTATAATTAAAAAAATCATACATCCACGTTTCGCTGACTTGTGTGATTGAAAGCTAAACGCAACAAGACCTTATTTGCATCAGTTATAAATTTGCTTCGTTCAAGGAAAACGCCAAATTAATCGTTCGGGAACGAAATCTCAAAAGCTCCGTTTACAGATGAGCTGTATCATTGTTTTGCAGAAATGCCTACTATTTGTACATACTCAAAATGATTAAATAAGTTGTAAATAATCGATTATTTGTCAATGTACCCGAGTTTCAGTTTTTGCGTGCCAGAGCAGAAAACAAAATTCAGCACGTTGAAAGAGAAGTTATTAATTGCTCCGGTATCAAGGATGTAATATTACGAAAGTATATTGTTTATAGGTATTATTCGTAGGCAAGTTCATTAATGACGCCAATTCAATTAACATACACTTTTGGGAAATCTTATTCACATCGAAATAAAATGTCTTAGTATAAAATCTTGTCAAAAAGTAATAATATAAATACTTAGACTAAATTAAACGAAAAAAACTTGATTAGGCCAACGAAACGTGATTTGTGGCAACCGAGAAAGTACATCGTACAGTGATTTACTTTGTTTCTTCTTTCGGTAGCATGTTGTATGTAAAAATCAGTAACTTTTGATGAAACTAAGTTATTAAACAATCGTGTGGGAGCCCGCGTTATTCTGTAGCAAATGATTTGAAATAAATATTGCATTGTAATAAAGACATTTCGGTGCGATAAGGAAAAACAACGCTGATATCATAGATATTGTCACTGCACAATCTGCACGTGCACGATTTTTTCTGAATATCAGTGAACCATCAACAATTAAGTGCTCGAACAAAAACCGATTATGAATAACATATTGAACAACTTATTTCTAACGATAAATAAATATTATATGAATATAAAAAAGGACGTAAAAATATGAAATGAATATGTCAGTTTACCCACAATCAGTTTCCTATTATGTCTAAGTCAAAATTGCTGAGCAACATTTTAAATCGCCATATTTAATTTGATTTGACTTTACATGTTTTGTATGTACTTCAAAAGTGGGCTATTTTAAGCATCTAGAAGAAGCGATCCGCATACTTCAAAAGGTATATTAGGCACAACGTACGTGGTAAGTGTGTGCATGCTTTTATTAGCTATTACTTGCTGCAAAGTTCCACAAATTAAATATTTCCCGATTAAGAAACTGGATTGAAAACTGAAGCACATATCTCCAGTGTTAAAAGAAATACTATACCGTATTGTTCCAGATTTTCCCCCTGTTAATAAAGTTTTCATTCCATATTCCAGAGACCGGGATCATATGCATTGGCGACTTGCTCACGCCGTGTATGCGTGTGGTAATGCCTTATGATACACAGTATACCTGATAGTATACCCAGAAGATATTCAGTGCTGCCAAGGTTGGGCTATATATCATCTTGAACACTGGAAATAACAGTCAATGAATGGATTTGATGTCAATCACAGTGATAATATAATTACATTTTAAACATAGTAAACGACCCCTAATAGTTGGTAGGGGTCAAGAAAGAAATCAACACTGGCATTGACTGATTGTTTTTGAATGGTGAATTTAAATTTAAATAAGTGAAGGAAGAAAATCACTATGTAGGATGCTATGGTGGTTAGTTGGATTTGAAAGTATAGAGATAGATGTATCTAAGTGGATTGAGAGGATGAGCAGTGACTGGCAGTTCAAGAGAGATTGATTTAAAGGATTACGACCTGTTGTAATGGAGAATGGTGAAATGGAACTGAATAAGGTTAGGGGACAGAGAATCAGGGATGGAAATTAAGAGGGTAAAGTCAATGAGACTCAAAGGAGTTGGTTTGTTTGTCCTAGTTGGTAATACTTGTAACTTTTTAGGCTGATTCTAAATATATTTAAGTTCTCTTATAGATAGATGGTTTATTAATCCAGAAGGAAATGGCAAGTTTACAGTAGCTGAATACACACAAGTAGACTGTTAAAAGACTTTTAGACATTAATAGACAGTAAAGATAAATAATAGACAACTATAACTAGTAACAGTGGAAGGAATGTTAACGAACATATTGCACGGAATTCTGTAGTAACAGCTCAGAAATAAATTGTATTATGTTCTTGTAATTAGTTCTTCCAAAAGATGAATCAGCTGGGTCACAAACAAAATGTGATAAGAAATAAAATAAGACAATTCAAATAAATGATGTATAATTTAAGTTCGAAAAGGCTGAAGTTTTGAATTTTTTTATGTTAAATATTTCAGTAGAGTTTTTGGCATTAACTTGACTCATATTGTTTGATGATTGATTTTAAGAGGTTTGTATCAAGTATTCAGGTGGCACAGTGATGCTGTGATTAGCATGGGTGTCACTCACCACTGGAAACCAGTGTTCGGGTCTCTGCCCTGGCTCTGTTTGTGTGTGGAGTTTGCATGCCTCCCCGTATCATTGTGGGGTTTTATCCAGTTGCTAAGGTGAACTGGAGTTGTCAAATTGGCTATAGGTGTGATGGGTTGGGGTCTCTTCCTGGGTAATTCCCTGCCTTGTACCCCTGGATTCCAGAACAATCACTGGACCCATGCAACCATGCATAGGAAAAGCAGGTATGTAAAATGAATGAACTATTTAGACTGCTCTAATGAATGGCCATCTCATAATTATGGATTATATATTCTCTTTACTGCAGTGGACTTGCAGATGTGGTACAAGACACAGGTGATGAGTCACAGTACAAGTCATTAATATAGCCTAACAATTAATATAGACTACTTCAGGGGTTGAAAAGCACAAACATGATAAACTGCCTTCAAGCCTTTTATCTTGGTCAGGGAAAATGAGCTTTTCCCAAGCAGTACAAAGCACAGGCAAAACCTCAACAGGATAAAAGTCCTTGTCAGGGTACATACACATATTATCATAAATTATGGACAATTTACACACACCAGGTGCCTACCTGCATATCTTTGGACTTCAAGGGGTAACCCATTTGAGAACATGCAAGCTTAACACACCCAGACCAGAGGCAAAATTCAAATCCCCAAACCAGGAGGTGGGAAGCAACAGTTTTACTCAACAAGCCACCATGCCATCCTTAAGCACAACAAACATGCAAAAGATCTGTTCTTAAACTGATTTTGTCATTTTTTTCAAGTATCTTGAAAACAGAATCTTGAATAAATACATCGCATGAAATATGATCAAACTTTTTTTCAGTTAATTATGTGAAAATCATGATCGTTTCAGTATTTTATTAAATGAAAACCATTAATCTTCTAGCCACTTATACCGAGTTTGGAACATATCCTAGGTAGCATAGGGCACAAGGCGGGATGCCAGTGCATCACAGAACAGACACATGACGTCAAAGGAAAATTAAATGAAACTTGTGGTCATTGGTCATTTATTACACCGTAGGATATATATATATATCTCCCCTAAATGGGTGTTTTTGGATGGCTGAAGGAATCTTGCAGAACAAACAGAGGACATGCAAACTACCACCTGAGTCGCCATGCTGACTGGAATGATGCACACATGTCTTATATTTTCAATACTGGTGGTTTAAATCCTGTCTGTGTGCAGTGTGTGCGCTGTTTTGTGTTGCAGTGTTTCCTTTTGGTACTCCAATGAAGTGCATAGACATTCAGTGAAATTAATTGGTGTGTGGTCTATCCTGGACAGGACAAGGCACAAGGCTGGATTGCACACTGTAGTGGATAAGCAGCAGGGCTGGGCATTTCAGGTCCAGAAGCTAAAAATCCAGACCAAGATTTTGTTTCCACCAACCAGGTGAGACCGTCTTTGTGCTCAACTGGTTGGTAGAAACAAAATCTTGGTCTGGATTTTTAGCTTCTAGACCTGAAATACCCAACACTGATAAATAATTAGATGATGGATGGATGCAATCCTTAGTTAACATGGCACTCTTTGTATTGACTTTGAGTCATTAAATAACGCGACAGTCTCTGCTAAAATGTAAATTGAATTCTTTGCATTCATTCCGTATTGTTCAACTTATTAACAGGGTCGACGGTTAGAAACCAAACGTGGAGCTTCGGATTTAAGATTCTGAATAATATGGAGGAAGCAGAGGAACCACAAAGGGGCGCCATAAAAACAGCTCTTCGGTGATTTTGTGCCAGTCACCTCTTACAACAGGAAGAAATCATCCATATTTACTATAGCACCAGGAAGACGAACATACCGATTTCCTGTTTCCAGGAGGCGAGCTTTCTGATAAAATCATGTGATATTTGTAGTTACTCGTCAAGGTAGTGTATATACGGCAACTAGGCAGAGCGGCCCGGATTGTTCGTCTTTTACATGATCTGGTATCAGTCGGACTGTCCGTTGTAAGAGAAAGCTGAATTGGTATTGACAGAGCAACATATTGGTGTGAGGTTTGCGGAGCACGGTCAAGATGCACCGCAGAGGTGTGGGAGCCGGCGCTATTGCCAAGAAAAAGCTGGCAGAGGTAATCAACCTGCAGCCCCTAACTACACCGACGGCATATTTTATTCGAGGTCTAAGGACAGCCGCTTCAGCATCGTCTTGGTGGCAAAATAACCAGCTATTCGACGGTTTTCAAGACAATGCAATGAGATTAAATTGCTTTCCTAATTGATCATAGTGTGAATAACCGATAAATATAATCGAATATAAATAGGTAAGACATGCATGCATAAGACATAAAATATGAGACTGGTAAAATCTAAACAAACTCATAGGCTACAGTTAAACGCCGGATTTGGTGGGACGAGTATGGAAACAGGCAATGAAATTGAGTGAGTAGATGAGGAGAATGTGAAATGAACAGATGAAATGGATTTTACTTTCAGTAAACGCCCGTTTCGAGATTGAGAGAAGTTACTGACCGTTTAGCGGCGATACTCTTATTATGTGATTTATTTGGCAAAACGATTATTCCAGTGAAGGTCCTTTTTCGTTTAGCGTTGACAATAGACTGTGTACATGATTTATACAGTTATGCGTTTCCGTAGGTGTATATACGTGATTATCAAGTTTGATCTTAGAATAAAAGTAACAGCACTGTTTTCCGATTCATTTATGTTTTCAGGCGAAGTATAAAGAAAGAGGAACGGTCCTTGCAGAAGATCAGATTGCACAGGTTGGTCAGCATACTTTTGTGCAGTTTCTTTTAAACTAGCAACTTATATGTGCTAATCTAGGCTGTAACATGTATTCCTGGTGGAACAATTGCCGTGGACAACAACAACAGTAGGGAAATTTGTCACATACCCAACTGGTTGTGCAGGCGAAGGATGAAATTTGGAGGAGGTGGAATAATGCACTTGGGGGTTGTAGTTTTAAGGGCACAGCTTACTAAAGTAAATAACAGGGGATGTAATTGCCAAGTATACTGACCCTGTGAACGTCGCCTGTAGCCTGTGAAGGCTGCTCCATAATATAAGTGAAACAGTTGCAAAGAAGGAATTTGTAGACAGGCTATCAAGGCTTTTGGCAATGTCCTTATTTCAAAAGGGAGTTAACAATGGTAAGTGCTTGTCTTGTTTGACCACCAAGTTAGAAACTCAAAATTCCCACCAGGAAGTTGCACTTGAATGGCTGACATTCTGGGGCTGCTGACTGGAAGATTGAAGTTGGTGATGTGGCAACGTGGAACTTCTCAACTTAAAAGAATGACATACTCTTCTACTGCAATGGGCACTGCTAATGGGCACTGCAAAGTATCACAGTATGCCATATTAATGTAGTACTGCCCAAGCCAAACTATAACAACTTGAAACCTGCTCATAAAAGTTCACCAATTTCACTGCATTGCTTATATTTGTGTTTGTCGCAATACATCTGCCCTCTCCTGGTCTGGTGAAATATCACTGCTGTATGCATGCATGCATGCACCGACTGCAACCATCCACATCCACAGCCAAATGTAGTATGAACACAAGCTTCTGCACACATGACTGTCCTCAGCTTGAAAGTGCACGTGGAAAAGTGAAGTATGAATTGGTCTTTACACTTTATTATGTTTTGAGTTGTGTGTCAGCAAGACTAAAGTAATAGGTCTTCAGCTGAGATGTATGATGTTGGTATAGCCAAAATATTATTAAACCGTTTCTTTATAGATGTCCAAACAGCTGGAAACCTTCAAAACCCACTTAGAAGAGTTTGCCAGTAAGCATAAGCAGGAGATCCGGAAAAACTCCCAGTTTCGTGTGCAGTTCCAGGAAATGTGCGCTACCATTGGAGTGGACCCTCTAGCCTGTAAGATCCATATTCCTGATTTCATCAGAGTGCATGTGCAAGCTCATATAAGTGAAGTATAAGGATTTTTTTAGCACACTGTTTATGATCTATATATTATTTTAACTAAAAATGCTCAGGTTTGCAAAATTTAGCTCAAATATTTGGTCCCCTACCAATAAACACTGAAGCAATCCATCCATTCATCTTCCAAATGCTAATCTTAGATAGCGTCCTGCACAAGGCAAAGGCCTGGGCGTGTGCCCTATACTGGATATGTCGATAGCAGACATATTGATGGACATATCCCTTTAGCCAATATGGCACTCTTTCTATGTACTTTGAGTCATTTAATGACACGCTGCTAAAAGAAAGTTAATTTCACCTTTTGATATCAGCAGAACCTTAGCATGAACTTCCATAAATAAAAGATATGCTTCCAAAGCACACCTTTTTTTTTGTTTTTGTAGAATGGAAACTCTTAAACTTACGAAATCTGTCCAATCCACTCCCCCCTCTCCCCCCCAATCAGGTAGCACTTCTTTTAATGTTTTTTTTCTGTATAGTTCAGAAGTTAGCCTTTTCACAATTTTACGCTAGCATGTTCTCTTTCTTTTATAACAATAAAAAATATATATGTTTTGAGATTCTTTGTATCCAAAAACGTGCAGGATAGGTTGAACGGTGTGTCTAAATTGTCCCTGTAGTTGTGTGTGTGTGTGTGTGTGTGAGAGAGTGAGTGAGTGTGTGCGCCCTGCGGTGTGTTGGTGACTGCCCAGGATTGGTTCCTGCCTGCGCCCATTGTTCCTGGGTTAGGCTCCGGTCCCCCGTGCGACCCCAGTTGGGATTCAGCGGTTTCAGAAGATGGATGGATGGATGGAGATTCCTTGTATTCCATTAATCGTGTATAATTAATATTTATAATTTTTCGGTAAAGAATCAAATAATCAGATTGTGATAGAAATGAGAGATTTCTGAAGCATCTAGTTGTACCCTCAATAATTGTGGTCAAATTGCCTTGGGGCCAATGATTTACACCCTACAGATTTGCCATCCTTCGCTCAGACCCTTAAAAATATAGCTGCCTGTATACAGCAAAGTTGTATGGAATGTGAAGACAGGTGTAGCCTGTTTAGTGCATGTTATTAACTCATAATGGCACTAATTTTCCACGTACAATGCGGTTTTTGCATGTATATGTGACTTGCTCTTCTGACTGCTGACATATTTCTGTATGTTGAACAGCGGGTAAAGGGTTCTGGTCAGAAATGCTTGGCGTTGGGGATTTCTATTATGAGCTTGGAGTGCAGATCATTGAAGTGTGCTTGGCCTTGAAACACAGAAACGGAGGTGAGCTCTCATTTTCTTTTTCGTTATGCCCATATGCCCATGCTGGAATTGGATAAAATGTGGTGTCGTAGGTTCTTTCTGTTGAATGTGCATTATTCAAAATAACTTCAAAGACTGATGTTTTGGTTTCCCAAAAACAAGGCAAAATGTGACTCTTTGCACAATCCAGTTGTCTATATCCCAGAAATGATCCCCATATAATTTAAAATGGCTTAAACAAACCTTTTTGATGTGTAAAGCTGATAGAATTTTTACTTAACACTTGAAGCTGTTAGTCCCGTCACGATAATTATGCTATCGACTTATCGCACCATACATGGACATAACTTTGATAACTTTTGTCTGACTTCGGTATTGGCAAATTGTGTTTACATAAGAATGAACGCGCCCCCCCACATTTTAGCCAGTCACGCTGCTGCTGCCCTCTCGTCTGCACTCTGCGGCGTAAATGTGGCTCAGAGCTGATTCATAGTTCACGTGAATATGGGCATGCCGCGGCACACGCGTCGCACTGCTGGACCGTCCACAGTCCCGAATGTTCATCATTCCAGTGCCAGTGTATCAGGGAAAGCTACTCAAGTCGGATTTATGAAGGATAAATAAGAATTTTACTAAAATGATGTACTTACGGTACACCAGGCAGGATTATAATCATTAATGAAAACATTAACATAAAATAAAATAAGATATGAAAATAAAATAAAACTACAACTAGACAACATCTATAAATATTGGTCCTGAAACCAGCTGAGGTAAAATAAAAACTAATGTACATTGCTTATTGTTACTGTTTTTAAATGCTATTAAGCTAAAGTGAAGTTTTGTATCTTTGGCCCTCATGTGCAATGAACTTGAACCGTAGAAATGGCAAACGGCACCACATCGCAACATTTTGTAGTAGCCAGAAAAGTCTTTCTGTCTACCCCAAGAAATAATATTAATTAAGCATAAAGTAAAATGTATAACAACTAGATTTAAATTTTAAAATAAAAATGAATGAAACCATACCTAAAAATAAACTAGAAATGAAAATTCAAAAATTTTAAAACTATCTTAATAAATCAAGATGATAGTAACATTGACACAGAGACATACAGAGGTGTATGGTGTTGCAGTACAGACATATTTTGTTTAAGTTTGTAGCAATCTGGGAGTCTTTATAATCCTGTAGCGATGAATCATAAATGCTGGTATTTCTGGACTTTCTCATTCAACCGTTCTTCAAATTTGTTATCCATTCTGGTTATCATTCTGAGCATAGAGGATAGAAAAGGGTATTTATATACAATCTTTGGCCCGATTTCTTTCTGACTTCCTGTTACTTTTCCCCTGGCCAGTAAACGATCGAGGTCAGCAAATCTGGTTTGGCAGTATATTGTCCATTAAAGAATGAATGACTGTGTAGATTCCTGTGCAAAATGTTTCATGTATAATGCAGTTTTTGTTAACAGAGCGTTAGAGTCCATTTTATCTATTTTTTATGTTTAATTTATTTCGGATTTTTACATTTTTTTGACATTACATCCATCCATCCATTTTCTGTAACTTCTTATCCTATTCAGGGTAGAAGGGGGTCCAGAGCCTATCCAAGAGGCTGCGGCCGTAAGGCAGGGAATAACCCAGGATGGGGCACCAGCCCATTGCAGGGCGTACACACACACCAATCATGTCTGAATATTCTTAGGAATTAAAAGTTCATTGCTCTTTGAAAGGTTATAATTGCATTATTATACTATTATCATTATCAGTGGTTTAAAATTATTTTTAAATGACAATAATATCGTTTCTCACAATTTTTTCTGGGATAATACATCATCCAACAGAAACTGTTGTCATGACAGGCCTAGCTGTTGCTGCTATGACCACAAAATTACAGAGCGCCCATTGTAACTTCTATCATCTCAGACAATGTGACGTCAGTGGGAAGCTTTAACTACTATTGAAATGCCTTGTACACATTTTTAATTTAAGTCTTATTAATGAATGCATTTTCTTGAATTACCTGTACTCTATAATGTAGCATAGCATGATAGATCACCAGCATGGTGAGTGAGTACATGACCACTTGTGAACACCCTGCAATGGATTGCCTTCCCATCCAGGATAGGCTTTCCCTTATGGTATAATAAACTAATTTGATTTGATTAGCTGTTACTATAACAGAATATGCTGTCTCAGGTGTCTTTATGAATAATTTTGTCTTGAAATGTTTAACATAATGATGCGTTATTAAGTTTTCTGTTCCTGTTTCAGGACTCATTACTTTGGATGAACTCCATCAACGAGTACTTAAGGGAAGGGGGAAGTTTGCTCAGGATGTCAGCCAGTGAGTGGTGTTTACTAGCTATCTTGTTACATTTTTTACGCAAAAGTATGGCACAGTGTCATGAAAATGAGTATTGATAAGGCAGACAGAGTAAGTGATTGTCTCACAGGGATGACCTGGTACGAGCCATCAAGAAGCTAAAGGCCATGGGCAGTGGGTTTGGGATGATCCCCGTGGGAGGATCTTACCTCGTACAGTCAATCCCAGCAGAACTGAACATGGATCATACTGTAGTCTTGCAGCTGGCTGAGGTAAGCGGGATTGCAGAATAAGAGTAGAGTTCTCCAGTGTTTATATAGCATTTTATAAATACTACTAGCTGAAAGTGAATTTGGGAGTTGAAGACCTACTTCCTTAAAGCTCTTTAAACCCTGTGAACAAGAATTAACTGTTGGAGTGCCAAGTGAACCCCATTTAATTATCTAAAGCAAGGGGTGTTGAAACTGCCCAAAAAGATCTGAAGATTAAGTGCAGTAGATTCATTTAATTCTTTTTCTTCAACAGAAGAAGGGCTACGTAACAGTGAGTGAGATCAAGGAAAGCCTGAAGTGGGAAACGGAGCGGGCCGGCCATGTTCTGGTAAGTGGGGACATAGACTGATGAATGGAACAGGCTAGAGCCAAAGTAATTTTATAGACATGACTTACAGGCTGTACAATTAACTTGCCTGTCTCTACTGTTATTTGAGTGTTAACGCTGTCATCTTCTTGGATGCAATATAGAAGATGGAAGAGAGATTTTTTTATAAGGATGTACAAATTTTAAGACATGGTTAGTGCCATCAGAGATCACAAAACGTGTTTCAGTATCTGGTTGACGCTTAAGCCTGGCTTGCTGCTTTGACCTCCATTTAGGACCACCTGCTGAAAGAAGGTCTGGCCTGGCTGGACACTCAAGCTTCAGGGGAATCTCAGTATTGGCTTCCAGCCCTCTTCTCTGAGCTCTCCTCACAAGATGTCACACCTGAGGAGGCCAATCAGATGGTCCCTTGAAATAGTCTGTTATAGCAAATTGTAGTTCAAATGGAAAAAAGGTTATTTTCTGCTTGTGAAAAGATTTTCAATGTAACCTGAATGATGTGTTTGTGTTTAAAAAAAAAAAAAAAAAATATACACACACACACGCTTTTTTTTCATATTATATACATATATATATATATTTCTAATCAGTGCCGCCCCTGGCCAAATTGGGGCCCTACGCAGAATTTTATTTTGAGACCCCCCCATTACAAAATGACTATCACGAAATGCCTATTAGGTTTACAACCTTGCGGTGTCAGATTACTGGTCTCTTTCTCTCTCCTGCCTTGGGCTGACTCGGTGCTCTACGCGCCTCACTGCAGCGATGCGCATCCTTTGCGTCCCCTTGCGGAAAATGGGGCCCGCATGGATCGTGGGGCCCTACGCACAGCGCGTGCTCTGCGTGTAGGGAGGGGCGGCGCTGTTTCTAGTTAACTGAACAAATCATGGTGAATGTTATATAATTTTTACAATTAAGTGATTTAGTTTTATTTTGGCTCCAGATTAAAGCTGATGGCAAACATTTTGTACTCAATTTCAAGTTTCATGTTTTTGTACAAACAGACAAAGCATTAACATTTTAACCTTCTCTCTCTCCCTTTGTTTAATAAACATGTTCATGGAGGAAGCATTCTGAGCAGCAGTGTGAGGTATACAAATTGCAACCTCGATTTATTGTAATAGGAAAAAGCTTTAAAACAATTACATAATTCATAATTGTAAAGTATTTCCTCAAGAATACAGAAGATGCAAGGACAAGATTATAAAGACAAGAGGAAGAGAAACCTAAAAGGAATAAAGGAGAACGAGCCCCCAAGTCTAATGCTTGTAGTTAACATATACTCCTATTGATTGTTTAAGACAACACAGTCTCAGTTATGGGGCCAAGCTGCAGACTTACCTGATCACTGCTTCAAATCTCATAGCTGTTTCTTCTGCATAGCTAATACCCACTTGCCCATGAACTCATCTTTTTCACACCTGAATTCCTTGAAGGGACCTTCATCTTCTAAGTGGCCAGGATGAAAATAACCTTAATCTGTGTCAGGTGAGAAAGGAGGGCATCAGCTAATGCATTAGGACATAAACCCCCATCTGCTGTACAGGTTACGTGACTTTACACCCTATTGGTATGTCAGAGAATATCGATGTGCATTAATGCAAACAGTACTACGTGTTTTGAAGAAAGCAAATATTCACAGATAATCAGTGGTATCTTGAAAGCCTGTACAGATATAGTTATGTATGTATGTATAGTTACTATGGTGAGCTCACGCTTCCTGGCTTGTGGGCTGTCATTGAAATACCTTTGTGCTTCCATGTTCTTGGCGACCAAAAACATGCATGAGATGGATCTGTGTCTCTAAGTTGCCAATAGTGCCCTGAGCTTCCTGGGATAAGCTTCAGGTTCACTCTGACCATGTGTTGTGCTTATGCAAGATGGATGCAAAATGATTATTATATAATTATATTATAATTTTGTTTTCATCCCTCCACCCGTTTTCCAAAACTGCTCTTCTAGTGCAGTTTTACACTGGGACTATCCCCAGGGGCATAGGGCTGGGAACACCCCGGATGGCATGCTGTTTAATTAGGGGACACATACTTGCTATGACTAGTTCAGAGTTACAAAAAAGTGCAGGGAAAAGAGGTTTGCACATTTGCATTTGTTTGCACAGATTTCTTCCAGCAGACGTCACTGAACTGGGCATAATAAACGTGTCACTGAAGACCTGGCCTCCCATCCAGGGAATCCCAAGCCTTTTTCTGTGATCCCTGGGACAGGTTCTAGGCGTGTGATAACCCTAAACTGAATAAACAGTTATGAAAGATGGATTGGTACAATTCTTGGAATACTTTCGTGTTTCTTCAAAGAAAATATTTTCTTCAAAGAAAATATTTTCTTCTTCTTCATAGGGATCCAGTACTGCTGGTGCTTATACCTGTATTATTATTATTATTATTATTATTATTATTAATAATAATAATAATAATAATAATAATAATAATAAAGGTACAAATAACAACGAGCAAAGTATCCCAATATAGTAAAATCCATCAAGGAGTGAAAACGCACACAATCAATGAATAGAGAAAAGCAGTTGATTTCGCTAGATGCTAGTACATTGCGATTGACGCTGAGTCGATTTCGTTGGAGTTTCAAGTATCTACCAAGGTAAAATTAGCGCCCCCACAACGTCAGATCCCACCACCTCCTCGGTAATTCTCATTTTCCTTCAATGATGGGGAGGGGAGTGATGGGAATGATGACGTCATTTATGCGACGGAATTAAAAAAACTGTCGACAACGTCATGTGATCGCGCGTCCGAAATTGTTCATTTTGTTTTTGCCTCGAAGGTGTAGTGCATGGTGGGAAATGCTTTTCCTAATGAGAAGTTCTGTTTGAACAATCTGCCTTTCCCGCTGAAGAGATTAACTTCATGGATGCCTGCCAGCCACCCAGGACACGCTCCTGCCCTCTGGAAAGTACTGCCGGCACCACCAACCGCACGACCCGTTTCAGAGAATTTCTTTTCCCAAGTCATCAGGTGACCTATATATCCAGCCACCGCATTGCATTGCATACTGTTATTAATATACTACTTATGCATTTGGTCGGTATTTACAGTGCCGTTTGAAATTTGTTATAATACTTTAATTACTACTATGGTATTAACCTATATGCAGCTCTACTGGAACCAGAACTCAGCTATGACAAGAAAACTGCGTGTTCAGTAACAGTAAACTTTGAAATCATACATTCAACTGTACCTATATTTTAAAGTCAGTATTAAATTCAGTAAGTCTTGAGACTCCTGCTGGAGCATCATAGCTGTTTCTCTGTCCCTTTTGCTTATCTCATGTTGCTCTCCATGAATGACAAATGCTATATACTGGTGAGAGCAGTTTTTGAGGTGGTCACAGTGCAGGGTTGGCAAGTGTGCAGCACCCATGGAGAAAATGGAGTTAAGGGCCTTGCTCAGGAGCTCAATGGTAGCATCAGTCTGCTGGCCCTGGGATTTGAACCAGTGAGCTTCTAATCATAACCTGCTGCCAAAGTCCTAACCTGCTGAGCTACACAGAGCTCCCTCTTTGGCCCCGCCTTCCCGTAGCAGTACCTAGGAAGTGGCCACCCAGTTTGGGCATGTCAACCATCTCAGCAGGGGTCGTTGGCGGCATGAGACAGTCCTCACAAACAGGTCCATAGTGACCTTCTCCACCGCCTACTGCCAGCACTGCACCAGATGGACCAAATAACAAATCTGGCTGTGAGCCAGATAACTCCAGCTGTGAGACTCGAACACCACAGTGATGGGAGATAGGCTTGACTGAGCCAGTAACTCTGCCTTCAGGGCATCACTTTTCTGACTCCATTTAGAGTACGGAGTGGTTGACAGCCTGCACCTCCCCCATAAGATATGGAGCCAGGATACAGGTCCTGTCCTGGTCCAACTGCACTCCATCTCCACAGTCTCATTGTGAGATAAGCTGCTATTTCATCCTTAGCCATCAATCTGGTAAGGAACAGATGTGACAAGGGGCAGGCTACCAGATTCCTGTCCAGGCCCAGCCATAGAGTAGCAGCAGATTAGAAGAAGTGGACGAACACATGGAGCCTGGCGATGATCTACTGACAACTCCACAGGAACGTTAGCAACAGCTGCCACAGGAATTTGGTGATTGTGTCTCACTCTGTCCCTCATTTGGGGGGGGGGACCGCATGTTGGGTCTGTGTACCCGTGGTGTCACATTGTATTATGTATACAATAAATAATAATTATTATTTGCTACTGCCAGAAGTTATACATATTCAATTGCACTACAGAACCATTCTAAGCCCCAAGACATGAACATGTCATATATTTATGTAAGCCAGTTCTCTCCCATTTTTAAACATTAACTTAATATTTTTTATATTTATATATAACTATGTACTACTGCCACGCAAAAAGATTAACTAAAAGTGGAAGATAGCTGTGCATAACATAACCATAAACAGTTATCAATCTGACCTGCTTGTGTATCATTGTGTCACGATGGTACTGCTGCAGAGACATTCAGAGTGCAGAATCCCAAACAAATGTACTTATAATAACCCATCCATTTTCCATAACTACTTCTCTACAGGGTTGGTGTGAACTTGGAGCTGACCACAGCAACCATAAGGCACATGGCAGTCTATAACAGGCCATGTTCAAATCCCTAAACCTGGAGATGAGACTACAGTGCTACCCACTGAGCCCCTATGCCACACACGAATATATAACTTATAAATATGATATGAATTTAAACTGAGGCAAGGTGGAAGCAGAAAGAACAGCAAGTAAAGGCCAGACAATTGTGGATTTACTCACTTTTCAATGCATATTTGGCTCCTTTAATATTTCCTCTTCACCAACAATAACCTGGTTTTGAGTAATTCACATTTATAAACTTGGACAAGTCCAGCGAATTTTTAGATTCCTCACAGCACATGGATGATGTGACAGCACTGGCCAGTTTTTCCAGAGTTCTTGCATAACTGCCAAATCCCACTTTAGCAGGACTCCATTCTGCGATATGTTAACCATCTACTGTTTGACATGAATAATCGCAATTTGCTAGTTCATTACCTTATAGTACCACCCTCTGCTGTCATATGAATAAAGGGCGAGAGAACATATAAGAGGAGGATCAAGACAAAAATAAACAACCTTCTTCAAAGGCTTCCATTTGCATCAGTAAATTCCAAAATAGGCACTTTAATGAGAGGTGTCAGTTAAAGTTTGTTATAACAGTCCAGTTCATTGCTGCAGTCATATACGTTGGTCTAAATTTTCATATTCCATTAAAGTACACCAGCCCCTTTATTTTATGAAAATACTCTGAAGCAGAACTAAACTTGTGTCACCACTGGTGTAAAGCATGCTGGCATCTGGGCATCTCTGTTCTTGGAAAGGTGAAGAATCAAATACAAACCGACCATTCTGGTTAATCTCCGCTTCACTTAACCAAATAATTAACAACACATGCCTAAACAGCATTATTTGAAGACCAAATATATGGACCTGATAATTAAGTCAGATAGGTGAAATAATTTTTTTTTGTCAATCCATACTCTATGTGAATTTCAACACGAATAAGTCCCGATTATTGTATAATATCGTATTTTTAGTTTTAAATTTGTATTATAGCCCAAAAATCTAAATCTGGTGCTTATTTAAAAGACAAAAATAGCAAGACAGCCTATTTTTATTTGACATTATTGGACTGAATTTATGTTGTGATAGATTGAAAATTAAAATAGCGGCATTGCGGAGCTTAAAATGCAATATCTACCACTCGCAATACTGAAGGGAGTAACAGACCCATTTGGGAGCAGATGACATTTAAACTTTCAGAGGATGCAAAACTCCAAAAGACAATTTGTACATTGAAAATGAAAAAAAAAAGAAAATCAAACTAAATATCTCCATGCACAAAAAGACCATCCACAGTGTCCCCTGAGACATGAAGAACTGAATGATCACATTTCGACAGGTTGCAGATACAACCATTCTAAAGTAGTCTATATACAACTGTGCTGGCTAGAATAATTTTCAGAAACCAGCCATACAGCTTCATCCTATGCATGGCTGCAATTCAGCTTGCTAAACCAAGGGCAGTCATTGTTTTCAATCAAAATATTTCCCCATTACAAGGTTTCTTATTATACATGTCATAATGGGTGGTTAAAATTCATGTTTAGTAATTGTTTTTTTTTTTTTTTGTTTTGGTTTTTTTAACAAAACTCCTCCAGGTATTTACATTAGAGAAGCTGGTACAACTGACACTGCAAACTATCAAAACACAGGGTGGTATCTGAGCCATGTAGCCCAAGAAAACATCCACGAACTGATAATCTGTACATCAGTGAAGCCTTTTCTTTCCATTAAACTTAATCCAGCTAAATATCTAATTATTACAAATGTGATTTTTAACCTTAGACGCCATCTTTAATCTTTCAGTTTAAATATAGGTATTTATGAGCACTGTTTTACCATTTGAGTTATAATCCTTCTCATGATCCAAAAACTGATTCCAAACTATTAACTCCTAAAGAAAAATCCACTCACACACACGCTAGAATTGCAATACATAGGACTGGGTGTGTGCTTGTAATTTGTCCCACTTTAAAACTCTTCCAATTGTAAGATTCCAAATGTAAGACTTATCATCCTCTATCCATGACTGCTCCTTCAACCCAAAAATGCTATCAAATAGCAGTTCCTAATAGTGGTAGTACATCTTAGACAATCTAGCAGATGCAGAAAGGTCTACCATATTAAGTTTCTGTATTAATCCTCTGGTCTGAGATCCATCACAAGGAATCATGATGAGCAGGATGCATATCCAGCCCCCCTTCACGTTCTTGCCATCACTGTGTCCTTAGAAACCTCCTTCTGGAAGCATCAGATATCATTGGTGTGAGAACGACAGGGCAGGTGCTGAATGAAGACAACCAAATAGTACAAAGATATAGATGAGCCTCCTGTCTATTGCCAGTCAGAAACCATTGCCTGTTGGTGTACAGGAACTGTTCTTTTATTATTACCTAAACTTGTCCAACTCTTAAAAATGAATCTTCGTCCACAACCCTGCCAGGACCCACAGAACCCTTGCTTAGTTTATGTAATAGTTTCCATGAATGGAGAAAAACACATCTCCCAGATCCACAGCAAAGTTGAGTATCAAGTGCTCCGCAGGAGTTGGGGTTGGTTCATATGTCAGGCCAGTGTTACAGCTTGGGGCTGCCCTGGCTATCCGGGTCTGTGCCGGAGGAACTGGTGTCAGAGTCCGTATCAGCATCATTGTTCTCCATCTGGCATTTCTCACGTACCCGCTGCTGGATGGCTTGGAGTCTCACCAGCAGGCTTTGGTAGTCGAAATGGCCCCGCTTTTCTCCAAATGGGTCCTACCAAAAAAAAGAAAAAAAAAATAAGCAAAACCATATTTTATTTTAAACATGAATACTCATTGAATTAATTAGGGCAGTGAAATTTAACACTTCCATGTGTAACGTTAATAAGTTAATGCATTTTTTATTACATTGATGCATGGAGTATTTTGATGCCAAAATGTGAGAATAGTATGAGCAAAGTTTTAAATAGAGACCTAAAGTTATTACGATGGTGGGCTAAAGTAAACACAAATAATAATACAAACTACAAATAACAGTACCAAGATAAAGTGCTTCTACTAACTAGGAGTACCTAGAAAAACAAATTTCGAGTTCAGAGTAAAAGACTTTACCTTCATAACTTCCGTTTAATGATTCAGATGTTTGATTAAACATAAATGTCTCATTTTGCAATTCCCAAATACTCTCTTACACCTAAACACTAATTCAGGCTGGCTAGTAAACAATTTTATATTATTATTATTTTTATTAGTAGCAGTAGTAGTAGTATAATTTTTCAGTCTTTAGCTGCATTGAGTTATTGGCATTTCCTGGAACCAATGAATAACAGTAAATTGTTTGCACAGTATTTTTCTAATCTTTTAACTATAGCAATGGTTATAATGTCAGTATGATGAAGTCTTTATTTACTCTGTAACCTAACTTGCCAGTTGCTATCCCTCATTATTAGCACATTATAGCCCTCTAAACATTATACTGACTTACTGTAAACCTAAAACTGCAGCTGTATTACCTGCATGGTCTGTCCCTGGAGATGTAGGCGCTCTTTGCACACACTTTCGTAAAAGTCATAGTACTCCAGGAAGGACTTTTCCATTACACTCCTATAACAAAAGTAACACATATATTCCAAAAGGCAAGCACAAGTACCACCACAAACCTCTAAACTGGTTTGGAGGTTTATGGTCAAGAAAAATGAATGACAGCAAACAGCCTGCAAGAACCTCCCCATAAATGACTGGAAAGTTATTATGCACATGTGCAGGAACGTCTTTGTATGTAGAAAATGGGGGGAAATGTATGCTGGTGTTCACTGAATCTGCAGACAGGTGAAGGTAGAAAAAGCTACATTACATTTATTCATTTAGCAGACACTTATCCAAAGTGAAGTGCTATTCTGAAGGCAAGGCCTGGAACATCAGGGGCTTACATCCTGTGGCCAGCAGAGTAATGTCACCCTGAGTTTGGCACTTTCAACTGTTCCAGGGATGCTGCACACTGGTTGACATTGGTGCTCTGAACCCAAAATTTGCCTGACCTGTACATTAAGGTGTCTATGTCTCTCATGATGAACAAGATGTAATATGCAAAAACTACCCAATTTCCCCAAGGGAATTAAATACTGTTATTTAATTTTATAAATCGAACCATTTTTTGCACAGTTAATACAATTAGGCCCTTGCTAAAGTTCAGGCAAAGAGAATTATTAGAACAAGACCACTTAGACATGTGATGGAAGTTGTGTTAGAAGCAATAAACCCTTCAACGCATAATTTTCAGAAGGCCTGCCATTCTTCTGCATTCTTTTGCTGCTTTGTTTTTAAAAATATGGGTAAGAGAACTTACCAGAGGGCCTCGGGGCAGGGGCACTTTCCGTCGAGCATGTCACACACGGCCACTCGCATCGTCTCATGGCGGATGCATTCATTGTAGTTTTTACTGTCACCTGGGTGTCTTTCCTGTCACACAGACACACAAGCTCAGAACTTGCAAGTAGGGCTGCATGATTTCACATTGCGATGAAATTGTGATTATATGGCGCATGTGCAATAATCATCAGGGCTTTAGACAACGGGTGAAACATTAGTCCGGATGTTGGTGTTTTTGTACTACACGGACGTTTACTTATGCCCACAATTTGGTAAGCAGTTTAGAAGTACGCCTAATGAGGTGTGTATTGTGACACCCAAAAGTTAGTTTATTAAATTGGGTTAGCCACATATTACTGTTTTGGGAATAATAATTAATAATATTTGGTAATATTAATCTGTTTGGTATAAAGCATTGATGTACAGATGAAGAAAGGGGCAGCTCAACAGCCACAACATCTTTTAAAAGAGGAGATATCGTGGATACACAAAGTAAAAAGACGTCGGTGGTGTCACGGTACTTCTTGCAGTTTAAAGTCTGACACGGTTATTAAACACACACCGAATTTATATAGATTACTAACTTTTGGGTGTCACAAAACACATCTCATTATTTTAGGCGTACTACTAATCTACTTACCAAATTGTGGCTGTAAGTAAATGTCCATATAGTACAAAAATACCAACGTCCGGACTGTTTCACCCGTGGTCTAAAGCCCTGGTGATCATTGGGCATGTGCCATATAATTGTGATGGGATATCGTGCAGCCCTACTTGCAAGTTTTCTTTGGCTTTTAAAACCTTATTACAAGCTGACCCTTCTCCCTTTTTAGCTCAGGGACTTTCAAAGCCCCAAAATGTGCAGGAGCATTACCTGTCGGCATTTGGCACAATGTAAAGTTTTGTGTATGATAGACATGTTTATAATTGTCAAGAAGTTTAGCCTGGCTGCACACCTGTTCAAAGCCAGGCTCGTTATGATAGGGGTTCTCTGTCATAAGGGACTGGATGGAGATCAGAACAGAGGAAATGCTCTGGGCTGGACTCCATGCCGGACCAGTCCATGTCCTGCAAAATGACATAAAACAGAGAAAGGGATATTCTAATTATACAAAATGAATCATAGTATAAAAAGAAACTGGGTTAAACAGGACATATAACATGATGTACCTCACAGATCGTCTTGTGTTTGGGTGAGTGTTTGCTACATGAGACATTAACTCCAAATGGGATGCAGTGGTGAGGCAGGTGTGACTAGTATTTGTGATGAAAGTCTGCTTTTGAGCTAAGATGCTATAAGCTTTTGTAAAGGAAGAAAATGTACTGAACACTAACCGTGTAGGATGATACATGTAAGCATATTCTGTAATTGACTTTTGAGCTTAATAATGTAAAACGCTTCCACCTTGACATTTAATGTTCTTGAGTAACGGACAAGTGGCGACACCCTGAAGAAATTTATACTCAACCGTGCTTGATTTCAGTTATGAAAAACTGTCATTCATTAGCATTGCCAAGAGGAAATAGTTTTAATAAAGAGATCCTGTGTCATCATTGACAAGTTCCACAAACTGTGAAAGAGGTGTCTATCACAGTGGTGTTCACTGGAAAAATCTCCAGCAACTGACAATGTCTTATTAGGGATTTGAGCAGCAGCTACCTATTACGTTTTGTCCTGATTATTATTCCAAGAATTTTTTTGTACTTTGAACAAACATTAATGACCTTGAACTCTGAAACTACTTTTATTTCTTAACTGTTTATTTAATTCTTACTAAATAAGGTATATTCCTTCTATATCAATCAAAACACTGACATTTTACACTATGTGAAAATACACTCCAGGAAGCAGATACGGTTATTTACCCGAGGATACTGAGGCACACTTTCCCATTGCGGTAGAAATTTGGGTTGAAGCGCACAGTGTTGTTGCCTGTGGTGATGAGTTTCACCCGAGGTGGATGTATTGGATAATCTGGGGGACAGCGAAACAGGAAGAGGAAGAACCCTCCTTCATAGGGAGTGTCGAAAGGTCCGGTGATCAGGGCATGGATCTGGTGAAAAAAGACATACAACTTAACACAGACCTAAAAGCATGAAACTAACAGCAGCAACAAAACAAGAGTTTTGAAAGTCTCCAAATCAGTATACAGTCTCAGTTGATCTTTACCTTTGTCATGTCATGAGGATCTGGAACCACGAACATGCCTGGAGGAGGTTCCTTATAAATGGACATAATATCCCTAGAAAATAAACAAATATATTAGAACAAAAATAAAAATATTTTATCATCCGGGTAGGACAGACATGTGTCTACATTAAGGGAAAAACAAATGGCCAAAAACTCATTATCAGGGGCGTCGTTAGGCCTATTCTATGGGGGCTACCCAAATAACGTGTATTTATCGGCTTAAGTCATGGATAGTTTGCCATCAGCAAACTCAGTCCCCCTGTCTATTCATCTGTAACTACGCCCCTGCTCGTTACCTTTACTCATTTTGGGCAGTTCCGAAAGGCTACTTCCAAAGTCAAATAAATATCAATGACTGAAGGCCTTTTAACAGCCCAACTAAAAAAGCTTCAGTCTGTAAGAAAAACGTTAAAGGTTGCATTTTAAATTAATCTAACACATTACACTTTTGTCCGAATAGATTTCCGGTATTTTAGAGAATAAAACGGCTTAACACACAGTTAACTAATCCATGTGCTTTTTTGTTTTAACTGGCACCCAATTTTTTAACATAACCGTAAAATGTCGCAGCATGAAAAGGAGTGATTTTATAGCCTTTATGACTATTATGAAAAAACATAGGAAAATGGTGTCTCTTAGGGAATCATGAGGCACAAACATAAAGAGCCAGTACAGTATTTAGGTGGATAATTACTGTACCTCTTTATCCGGAGAATGCATTGCTGAGACGGCTTCTCGTTATCCCAGTCGGTACTTAGGGTCGGATCCCAAAAAGTAGAGTGTATCTGAGACAGCAGACCTGCCCCGGCTAGGTTCGGGCTTCCAGTTACCCCCAGCCCTATATTATGAACTGCGGGCGCCGCATTTGATGGCGCAAGGATGGCAGTGCCCACTGCGGTACCAAGAACTCCTATGGTGGTACCGAAGCCGCTCCCCATAGTCGGTAGAGGGATGTCTCCAATGCCCGGAGCCATCACGGCTAGGCCGGTCTCGGCAGCCGTAGCAGGGGATGGCGAAGCCGGGCTGTTTCCACTCGAGTCCGCTGCCAGAGAATTCCCCAACGCCGGTAACTGTGTACCGCTGCCCTGGCTGGCTCCGGCAGTCAAGCCCATTCCACCTGTCACCTCCTCCGCCGCGCTGTCCGCCATGGCCTTCAGATCCCCTTTTTTCGCCGTGTATCACGACACCGCGCCGATGCTGCGAAGTGCCTCGCAATAGCAGTGTTTTATCTCTCAATGTAGGCCTATCCCCGACTGCTCCCACCGCGACTGAGGATGACTACAGTATCGAGGAAGAAAGAGGAAGGGCTCCTACAGCAGGCTCGCCCTCCCAGCAAGCCGAACAGGAAATAAATATATTTTTTGGCAAAATCACGCGACATTGAAAACAGTTAAACGTTTTTCTGAAATATTTCTCACAACGAAATTGTAACTACCAGCAACAAGCGTTACTTTCTCTTTCCATTCTGTTTTCCACCAGCGATCACTTCCTCCTTTTTTGAAAAATGCTGCTCTCTAGCGTTTACTTTCTGAACGACCACTTCTACGTCTTAATTTCCAGCTATTTCTTGCTGACTGTATAATACAATGATAAAGGACACAAAAAGGCACATAAAGGTCTATTTATGAAGTAAACAGCTATAATCTATCCATCAACATTCCTATCATGAAAGCATTTTATGTTTCGTGTTATACATTTAGGATAATATTATGTACAGTTTGTAATTTTGTGCGATACAAAGAATCATAGGCCTACAGTACAGTAAAAATATCTTCCATTTATTTTGGTAACCTATTTTAAAAAAAGCACCCATTAACTTTTTCAGCTTTCAGATTTCAGAGCTGCTACAGGAATATAATTTATTCTATAATTCTTGGATGAATAAATTAATCACTTCATTAACTAATGTCTTTAAATGACATAAAATTTTGCTGCTAGAGTGAATGAAGAAGCACCTAAAACTGAATGCATTTGAGTGATAAGTTTAAGTGATAGAAGGTTGAGTAAGAGGGATCACAGCTGATTTCTCTGACACCAATGGGCATGTGAGGGCACCCACACACGTCATGAAGGTTCAGGTCGCCCAAGACAGACCACACCAAGGGAGGATCATTATATTGTGCACCAAGCATTACAGAACCCTGTGACATTTGTGCCTGGCATCTGGACAAAGGTATTGGACTCTCTACAACACTCTTTGTCATCCCACACGTGTCTCGTCGACTGGCATCAGCCGGACTACGGGTTCACCGTCCCATTCGTAGGCTGCCGTTAACACCAGCGCAGAGACGGCTGTGTTTGGAGTGGTGCTGTAACCGGGAGGCATGAACTGATGATGAGTGGCGTCGTACCATGTTCAGCAATGAATCTCGGTTCTGAATTACCAGGGAGGGGAGAGAACCAATCCTGTCAATGTTGTGGAGAGACACACCGGCGTTACTCCTGGCATCATGATGTGGGGAGCCACAGGGTATGACATCATGGTGTGGGGAGCCACAGGGTATGACATCATGGTGTGGGGAGCCACAGGGTATGACATCATGGTGTGGGGAGCCATGCGTCTGCATGTCTTACCCCTCCTGAGTACAGCACCCTGGAGCCACAGGGTATGACTTCAGGTCATCTCTGGTAGTGATTCGGGGGACCCTGACAGAACAGTGCTACGTCAGTAACATTCTGCGTCTGCATGTCTTACCCCTCCTGAGTACAGCACCCTGGTACAGTCTTTCACAAAGACAACGCTCGTCCACACATAGCACATGTGTCTATGGACTGCCTGTGTCATGTTGAAATCCTCACATGGCCAGCCAGGTCCCCCGATCTTTCCCCAATCGAACATGTATGGGATCAGCTCGGATGTTAACTCAGACCCAGTGTCAATCTGTAGGATCTCGAGGGCCAGTTACAACAGCTGTGGGGCGACTTGCCACAGGAGAGGATACAACAGCTGTACGACTCCCTTCTGCGCCATATCACCACATGTATCCAGGCCCAGGGGGGTGCCACACCCTACTGACATGGAACCAGCAGTGTGCCCATACTGCGAACTCACATCCCTGAGGGACTCCTGCGCTGAGGGTTAGCACAGCAGAAGTATTGGTATGCATTCTCCCTACCTGTCGTAGGTCCTGTCAGAACATCAGAGACCAGAGGCATAAGCAGGTGTCCGGACCTGGAGCCCTGAGCTTAGTGATGTACTGGGAGGACATTGTGGGTTTGAATGCTGAGCTGTGATCAACAAACAATGTTCTAATATTGGTGTTTTTCTTGAAAGGTGAGAGAGGGCTGCGTGAAGTGTGATGGAACTGCATTTTTTTGCACGTAGTGTTCTCTGAAGTGTTCCCCCAGTATGTCTTGTAATTTTTGCAGGTTACTTTGTTTTGTTTTGGTACAGGCACGGCAGTGGACATTTTAAAACAGGTAGGGATTGTAGACAAGGAAATGGAGAGATTAAAGATACTGGTAAACACAGCAGCTAGTTGGATGCGCATACTCAGAGAATGCCTGCTGGGCTGGCTGGCTGCTTTGCAGGTGTAAACACGCCTGAATGATCTATGAATATTCTCTATGGAAATCAAAAAGTTGCTGATCTCATCTCTCAGAGGGGGCTCTCTCTGGGTGGTTGGCTTTGGTTACCGCGGAACAGGTGAACAGATTTCTTTATTTAGTGTCCGCTAAATAAATGAATTTAAATGTAATGCAGGATTTGAATCCCTGCAACCCTGGTGGTGTTAGTCACCATGCTTGTAAAAAACAGGACAGAAAATATTAGCTGTATTACTATCTGGTTTGGGAATTGCAAAGTCTCAGACCACAAGTCTCTGCAATGGATAATGCATACACTAGAAAATATTTCGGGAGCTCTCTCCCCTGCATTAAAGACACTTTCCTCAAATGCTGTCCCCGCAAAGCATCCAGCATTGCGCAGGACCCCTCCCACCCTACCCATGGACTCTTTTTCCTGTCCCTGTCCAGCAGAAGTTACAAGAGCATCTGAGGCAGTTCTGCCCTAATTGACAACAGCTTCCTCCCCAAGGCTGTGAAGACACCCTGCTGCTCCCCCTTACCTCTACTTGAGCCTAAAATACCCACACCCTCCCTCACTGGCACTCGCTACTATACTTTACTTTCTTATCTATTCGTATTCTACTTGTACTTTATTTATTCTGCTTCTCCATTACGTTATTTATTGCACTTATTTCTATACAGATATGGACAAATTTGTTGAAACAATGCTTCATTTCTCCTGAAAAGCGATTCAATTAAAAGCAATTGTCTAATGTATACCTGCATGCCATTAGTAATTACCAGGATTGTTGGGCTTGGTGTAACTGATGTGTAGTGAGTCCGTAGGAATTTCTGCCCATTCACCCAGAAGAGCATTTGTGAGGTCAGGCACTCATGTTGGACGTGAAGGCCAGGCTCACAATCTCCATTCTAGTTCATTCCAAAGGTGTTTGATGGGGTTGAGGTGAGGGCTTTGTGCAGGCCAGTCAAGTTCTTCTACACACAACTCATCCAACCATGTGTTTATTGACCTTGATTTATGCACAGAGGCATAGACAGACACCCTGATCTGTGCTATGCACCTGAAGCACAGACGGAGCAGCCCTCTCTGTGCCGGGAGCCTGGAACGTGGGTGGAACAGCCCTTTCCAGGCTGGGAACCTGGCACATGGCCTCCTGGGGTGCGGCTGAGAGGAAGGTGGGCCCTGGGGGCACTGCAGAGGCTAGGACGGCTCCTACTGGGTCAGGTTCTGGAGGCTTAGGAAGAGCAGCAGCTTCTGCTGGGCCAGACTTTGGAGCCTCATAATGGGTGGTGGCCTCTCCCAGGTTGGACTCTAGATACTCAGTAGAATGGGGTGCAGCCTGGGCTGGACTTTGGAAGATTGGGCAGAGTGGTGAGCCCTACTTGGCCAGGCTCTGGAAGTGTGGCAGTAGCCTCACCTGGGCAGGACTCTGCAGGTACCAGGTCACTGGCACTGCTAGCCTCCTTTGCTTGTTCCTCTTGTGACTGGAAGCAGCAGGAGGGGTTACTTCAAATCTGCGGCGAACTGCGAGGAGCCAGCGGGCAAATCTGTGGCGAACTGCGAGGAGCCAGCGGGCAAATATGTGGTGAACTGCGAGGAACCAGCGGGCAAATCTGCGGCGAGCTGCGAGGAGCCAGCGGGCAAATCTGCAGCAAATTGCGTGGTGCTACAATGCCGCTCCTCCTCCACCTCCCGAGGATCCGCTGCTGGGGTGAGCCCCACTAGTATCCCCCCCGCCCGCAGGAAGAGTGCGCTGGCCTTGGGCACCTTCCATGTCTCTGGTGGAGCCCACAGCTCTGGAGACCTTGCCGGTCTTCAGATCTGGGGAACATGGGGAATTTGGTCCACAGGGTGTAGGGATGCCTGGAAGCCAGAGTTGATATTATAACTGCAAAGTTTTTTTATGGAGTCCAGTCATTCGGTCACGAGTGATGCAACAAAGGACTTGCGTGGTGGAGAAACAAACTAAACAAACAAACTTTATTTGAACTAAAGGAACAAAGGCTGGACAGAAATGGGATTGCAGAGATTAAAACAGGGGAATTGGCTTGAAGAAAGGTCCAGGCGACAAACAGGTACAACATCAATGCCTGGACTGGGGAACACAGGACTAAGAAGCATGTATATACG
The DNA here is from genome assembly GCA_026781065.1 of Mormyrops boulengeri. Taxonomy (NCBI): domain Eukaryota; kingdom Metazoa; phylum Chordata; class Actinopteri; order Osteoglossiformes; family Mormyridae; genus Mormyrops; species Mormyrops boulengeri. The sequence continues at coordinate 28,884,307 of JAODLD010000101.1, read as the reverse complement.
AGACTAACAAGGGAGCTAATGAGAGGCAGCAATGAGTGATTAACACAAGGGTTAGAAATGAGAAATAAGACAAACGAGTAACAGACGTGGCTTGTTAAGGCCAAGCTAGTGAGGAGGCAGGAGGGTCAGATGGACATGGTGGGCAGTGACAAAAGTAGGGATGTTAAAGGTTTTTTTTATATCACACTTTGCCAGTTAAAGACATATACCACATGATAATAATCACATTTAAACAATAGGTGGACCAAAATACTATTTAATTCCGACCGTGTGATCCATCTAATATCTTAAACCTGGTAAATTGAAGCTTGACAACCAGTGAAAGTACACTTTATAGCATGGAAAATCTTAAGATTTCAAGGTGTAAGACTTCAATAAAATAAAGCAAATATTGCAAACAATATTTTTATCCTATGGATGCCTCCATCTGGCAATATTTTAAAAATGAAATCAAGCAAGTATCATCATTTTCCCTGAGACGCTAACTGAATAGTTTACCTTTGAATTCTGGAATTCTGCGCAAAGGCATGATAGAAACTCTCATGTTGTTAACAGCCAAGAAGGAATATTATAAGTCTTTATTAAAATCTGTGCTCAGACTTTTCTCCCCTGTGGGTGACAGAATACTGCATGTGTTAACGTGATCAAAGAAATAGTAATGGAAGAAATTTCTTAGCTCTGATGATTTCATAATATTTTATTGTTTCCTCGCACGAGTGCACTAAATACAGCACTATACAGAATTCTCTATTACATTTAAAAAACGTTTCAAAGACTTTCAAAATGCATGCACATATGTGTAAGTTCCAGTTACCAACAATACCACACATCGATTATACATATTTTAACATTTACTATATATTACCTAATTACCTACTTTACCTGTACAATCATGAGAACATCAATGTCAAAATAGCATATTTCTTTACATTTAAAACTTTCCTTTTCCTTTCTCTACAAGATTTTGAAACCTAAATCATATTTCAATATTTATATTTTTCTCAAAAATCTGTCTAGATTTAAACATGCAAAGTTTATGTCCTATCACCAAGCTGCAAGCATAAATATATATCTTTCAGGTTATTTAAGCAAAGTCAACAAGGAAATTCTAAATCAAACTGATAAGTATTATTTTGCTCAGTTTATTTTTTAACTTGGTTCTAACTTGATTTCACTTTATTTCCTTTTCAATGATCTCAGCTTTACTCCTATTCTTCATGGCTATAGACATGATTTTCAAACTCAGCTTGCTCCATGGAATCACAGATGAGGTGGCAAAATGGACACAACCTGTGGCTCTGTTCGTGTAGTTCCAGCTCTATCAGGTTAATATCTGGGAATTTTTCCATGCAGTAGCGGCACACCCTCTGAAAAGTACACAGCATACAGAATCATCTTTAGAAGAATACTGACCATCATTATTATCATCATGGTAGTAGTAGAAATAATTATGTATATACTGTAGCTGAAAACAGATATGGGATCACAATCAAATGTACAAAAGGACTGGAGCCAATAAGCATTTTTGTAAATGACAATGTTATAGCACAAAACAGTATGCAGGCTACATGTTGAATATGACACAGGCACAAGGAACATTCATACACAGTATGGTGGATTATAATTCTCTTGAACCACATGTCTTAGACCAACGGGAGGAAACTGGCATACAAATAAATGTGGAAACCATTAATGTACAAACTCTGCACACACTGAACTAGTCAGATTTTAACTAATGAGATTGGAGCTCTGAAGAGACAATTTTACATTCTGTGCCTGGAAACAATTAGCATGAGATTCACTTAATGAAATATAATGCAATCCAGTCTAGCAAATCATCCTCAGGTAAGCAAATTTTTTGGGGGGTATTTAGAAAAGATGATGGATTCAGATGTGCTTGTAAAGGGCAAACTGTAAATATGTTAATTAGATTTTGCTCATGAGAATTTTTAGGAGTGTGACACGTGTTTTGAGAAAAAGAATGCTAAGAATTTGTCTGTGGATTGATTTACCTCCAGGAGAGATTAGATTTCTATCATAATCTGAGTGTATAAACAAGCTATTGAACAAAATATTTTTTTCTTTTTGCACTATTTACAAAAATTCAAAAAATGGCCATATTTGTCACATTTTTTTTGTTACAATTCAGCATCTGACCCAGACCTGTAATCTTACATAAAGGTTACTGGCTGAAATAATTGTGAGTGAACTTTATGGTATAATAATTGCAAATGATGTTGACAAACAGAACTTGATCTTAGTGCTGCTTTCAACCATTTTCTTTTGTTACACGGGCTTGATTCTGAAGTTGGTTTGTATGTGAAAATTGAGGTTGTGTTTGGTCTCAAGAGCACAGACAGAACTGCTATAATTTCAGCACACATCTCTGGGAGTTTAAACTTTGGCCTCAACAGTTTGACATGAAATCTTGGTGTAATTTGAGATACATTAAATACATTAAATACATTTACCGCATTTAGCAGACGCTCTTTTCCAGAGCGACTTGCAACAAGTGCTTAGTAGTCTATGACTGTTCTTCAATTTATAAGCTAGATGTAAAATCAACAGCTGTCAAGATCAAATTATTGCTAAGAACGTTGTATAAATGTTGTTAGGAAAGAGTGCACAGGAAAAGATTGTTAGTGAATTTTTTTTTTTAATGGAAAGAGTGGACAGTAAGGGTGGTATTAGTCTCCAAGGTACTCCTTAAAGAGGTGTGTCTTCAGACGACGCTTGAAGACAGGAAGGGATTCGGCCGTTCTTACACCAAGAGGAAGTTTGTTCCACCACTGAGTCGCTAACATTGCAAAACATTGCTGACATTGCTACAAAAGGGTGTATTCACTCATTGGTATTTGCTAGTTATGCTGGCGATATTTGTAATATTTGCTGGACTGCTCAAACAGTCTTGTGCTACGGAAGTAACAACTGTTGTAAAAATGAAAGATGAATGCAATACTAGCCATATTAGAATTTTATCTGTGATTATTATTTATTGTCGCTGAATAAACTTCGGTTTTGTTCTCTGTCTCTGCATCTTTTGCCAGATGCCATTTTGCCATCTTCCGCTACATGGCAAACAAAAAATACATGTTTTTGTATACAGAAGTTAGATTACTGTAGGCTCTTCTGTCATTATTCTGCATGTTTAACCTTAGGTAGACAGAAACCGCCAAAAATGAAAACATTTGCAGAAAAGTAGATGCTGGAGACAAGGTTTGAATAAACGTCTGCCATACTCTCACCTTTCTGAGGAGTTGCATAAATGCACTTAGAATACAGTAGGATAATCTCACCTCGCATAACTACACGTTTATGCCAATTCAGTTGTATTTTGGTTTATTTTCTAAATAGAATAAATAGACTATTCTTACCTCTTCATCTGTAGTTGTACCATCTGGAACAGTAACATAGTATGTGTTAGTTTTGCAAAGCAAACTTACCTATAAACAAGACTAACAAGTAATATTGTTGACTGATATGGGAGATATCTAAAGAAGGCTGATAAAGATAACATGATAGGCAGCAGAGACTGGAACTGTTTATGATAAGCATGACTGACAACATGCACATTTGAGTAATACATGATGGCAAAGTACAGAGAGTATCTCTGATAATTTCTTGTTTGTTTATCAAGACAATGTATAGCATTATAAGGTTTGACATGGTACCGTATCGCACCATATCTGAGAGAGGAAAAGCTTCATAGTACCTGACTGAAAGGGATTCCCATACACGAGAGAGCTGGCCATAGATCCCTCAGGACTGGGGCATAATCGTGATGGGGAGTATGGATTGGAATTCTGAAGGGAGATGGCACCAGGGGATTGTCTAATTTCAATATCAGAAAGCTGCCTCTGCAGTATCTGGATATCTCCTCTTAGTTTCTGAGGGAATACACATGTAAGACAGAACAAGTAAGCCCACATTATACAACTTTATTGTCTAAAATGTCGATTATGCCTCTGGGGCAGTAAATCAATTGTGTAGGAAAACAACTGACAATATAAAACAACTGACGAAAGTACATCTTAGTATACCAATTCACCGTCTATTGTGGGTTACAAATACCATAATTTTAACATACGTTAAGGGAATTCCAATTGCTCTGTATACTATATTTCAGTGTAATATTGCATATTTATCAAAGGATTCTCATGTTCCTGAGAATGCACAAATATAGGCGTAGCAGGCTACTACCAGGCATTCGTTTTCAAACTCAAAGGGTTTCTGTGGATTTCAATTAGGTTCACAATATAAATAAAAGAGTGCATGTACACTGAGGGCATAACCCCCTTTTGCTGCTAGGGGAGTTAATTGTACTTCTTGCATAGCCGCGCCTTCTTCTTTGGGCATGTCCGGGCTCGTAAGGGGAAAGTACGTACTCAAGAGCACGTAACTCTTTAAGCACTTCTTTGACTTCAGCACCTGATAGGAGAATAGCCCCCCCCGGAGTGCCATGCCTTGTGGAGGGAGACCCGAGACTGAGATAACAGACACGGGATAAGCGCACATATTAGTGCATGTTACTCTGCTGTAGGACAGCTGGAATTAATGGATAAATGCCAGGCTTGCATATCTAGATAATGAAAACCAGAATTTCTTACCTGGTTTTCATGAGAAAGTTCCACTTTCTCTGCCTGGGCAATCCCCACTATGCAAACTTGCTCCTCTACCCCTCTGCGTGTCTCCATCAGCTGACTCTGAAGGGGAAACAAATACTGTAACTTCAGCCTGTTCCCATTTTGATCTACTTATTTAGTTGTCTGAAAACGTCTAATTGTAAGGGTGATACCTCCAGTTTTCTGATAAGCTGTTCCTTTTCTGCCAGAGATGCAGCTTGTCTCCCCATGTGCCTCTTGACTTCCTCCAGTTCCTGCTGGAACCTTTGTGCCCGACTGCATGCTTCCTCAAATCTTTGAATCTCTTGCAGTAGCTGTGTGTTTGTCTCCTGAAGCTGCCCGCCAAAAACAAAGTGTGTCTGTAATCATTCATAATCATTGCTAAAATAATAGGAGGAAATGGAGGAAGCCCATGACCAGCAGTGATCAGATAAGGAACAAATATGACTAAGCAATGGAAATCACCTATCAAGGAGTCCCATCTGTGCTCTGTGTATGTGGAGTTTGAATATTGTCCCCAGGTCACATGGATTGCTTCCCACAGTCCAAAGGCATGCAGTCAGACTAACTGGCTTCTCTAAGCTGCCCATAGTGTAGGACTGTGTGTGTGTGTGCCATGGAATGGATTACCATCTCCTCCAGGGTATACCACAACATTTTGCTTTAAGCTGCTTAGGACAGGCTCCAACCTCCCAGATGTAAATAGCTATTTAGTGGAATTGATAGGGTACTAGGTGGACAGGGTATCCGGTAGAATTGGAGAAAGATTTGAGACAAGATCTCATACTACAGACTGTCAGCAAACAACAATAGGCAAGATTTATGAGTTACAAATATTTGGAAAAATGGAAGGGATAAGGCTATGACCGATCATGAATGTATGAAAAATCACTAATACTACAAAAGCATTAAAAAAAAAAAAACAAAACACGACAAATTCCACAAACTATCTGATGAATAGAACAACAGGGAAAAACATACACTGGCAGCAAACTTCATAAAAAAGATCCTAATAACCTTATTTTAATACAATTTAAATGAAAAGAATTTGAATATATCCAGTCCCACCCCAGTATCTGCATGTGCAGAGATTTCCCCATTTCCCCAGAACTTCCTCCCGCAGTAAAAAGCAAGGCTAATTGGCATTTTGTCTACTTTATAATTGCGAGTCTTTGTGTATTTGCACTGAGATGAATTTCTTTGCTTTGCATTTCTGTTGATTTCTGATAAATTTAACCCTGGTTGCTTACATAAACCAAATAACAAATGTTTTTTTCTCATCAGTAACATCAATATTTATAATGCATTTATAATACTGTCAGAATATTACTAGTATTTACGACCAATTGGAATCAATTGCGTGGTACGGTTTCAACTGTATTTCGTTCCAGATGTGAACCGAAACATCTGCACTAGTTACCACTGCTGTAGACTATGTATGAATACGCATACTACTGCTGCAGACAGACATAATAAAAGTACAGTTTTTTTCAAAATAGCGGGTTTTTTATTGTTTTCAAAATTCAAGTACCGCAATTTTTTTTCAGTGCCGGTTTACTGTGCAACCCTGCTTGTAAGAGTCAAATATCAGTCTTTTTTATTGCAAGTAACTTCCAGTGTGGAGTGTGACCTACCCGAGTTTTCTCCTGTTCTCGCTCTAACAGGCTACTGTGTAACAATTGGTTCTCAGACTGCAGCTCTGTAATCTTCTTCCCTTGGGCACGCAGCTCCCGAAGCTCTCCGGACAACTTCACACTGTCCTTTTGACTGCTTTGCAGATCCACCTGGAAGTACAAGGAAATGGCTAATTCAACAGAAAAGCAGAACATCCTGGACGCATGGTACACACATCACAGGACAATCCTCAAACCTGCAGCAGCTGAATTTGGTCCTGCAGCCTGACTTGCTTCTCGTGGCACTGCTGTCTCTCCCTTTCAAGCTCTCTAACCTGGGAATTTAGCCTAGAGAGTTACAGGAGATGCCAATACTTGGGTCAACACATGTTCCACTCAACAACTGTTTTGCTGATAAAGCAAGATCTGAGAACATACAGTATCACAACAAGCAAGTTACCCTAATCTCACACATTGGTAATATAACCTCACAGCAATATTAAATAATCAAACAAGCCCGTGGCAACTATGAATTTCAATCCTGCTTTTTTAAAAAAATCTGTTTTGGCAGAAATGTTCTGCCCGACTATTTGTTGATTTATATACTGGATAAAGGACAATTATGTAATGGCAATATATGATCAAAGATGTGTTCTACAAAGTGGGATATCCTCCATGAACTTACTGGGCAATTTCAGTTTCCTGAGCCTTGACCTTTTTTTTCAGCTCTTCTCGTTCATTATTAAGATGGTCGATCTTAGTTTTTGCTTTTTCGTGTTTCTCTTTCATGGTAGACAAAGTCTGTTGAAGCTCCTAGGTAGAAGGAACACATTTTTATGCAACAAAAATACCATATCCTTCAACCTTGATGAGCATAAGCAAAAGACGGACTGACTGAAGTAAAATATTATGTAGAATAATATGTTTTATGCCTCTTCAGAAATCATTTTAGCTTTCCATTGATCTATTTATTAGCAGGTAAACAAAAAAAGTAACACATAAAGTATTTAAATTCTGAACAACGTATCACTTTATCATATCGTTTAATAGTATCAATTTATCATATTGTCTTGTATTATTTTACCATACTGTTTTACCATGATCATTTTGCCATGTTGTTTTGTTGAGTTATTTTATTGTTTTGTTGTTATTTTGTTTTAAAATTGTAAAGTAGTTTGTGACTATGTCTGAGAAAGGTGCTCTACAAATCAACTTTGCTTGCTTACACCTAAAACACCAAACAGGAAGAATGACTGGACACAGCTTACACATGCACTGGTTACAATAGTCACCTTGTTTTCTTTCTGCATATCTTCCATTCTCAGATGATCCTCCTGGGTGACCAGTGTCTCAGTTTCCTTCTTCAGTTCCTGCCTTTTGTCATCTTTTAAAAGAGTTCGTTCAACTTTCTGCTCCTTCTCTCTATCAGTCTGCTGTTGCTGAAGCCTACTTACTTCCTCACTAAGCTCTGCATTGGATTTCTGAAGGAGAAAATGCACCACAAATCTTGCATTACCATTCATCTGATTATTTTCAGTGATTTAAAGCAGTGTTTCTCAATCTGGTCCTTGGGGATCCCCAGACAGTCCATGTTTTTGCTCCCTTCCTGTTCCCTGAGCAAAAATGCAGACTATCTGGCAGGGACTTGGGAGGGAGCAAAAATGTGGACTGCCTGGGGGTCCCCAAGGACTGGGTTGGGAAACACTTATTTAAAGCATGATGTCTATTGGATAGACAAAGAGGGACAGATGTGCTGAGATACCCTGAGAAGACTGATCTCCAGCAGCTTCTCATCCAGGTTGGCTTTCAACTCTTCAATGGTCAGCTTCTGTGCTTCCACATCCTCATAAAAATCTTCCTTTTCATTTTCAACTTGACCCTGCAATCACAGATAGATGGTCTCTTGTTGTGCAAGGTCTGCATGCCAAACATACTCTTGTTAACTCAGTACTGTCATAGAATGTACCTGAGTTGAGATGACAAGGAGGTCATTTTCTAAACTGTATTGCAAGTTCAAATCCTCTGGGTTTTTAAAGCAGAAGGGGGTGCTCGCACCCCTCACTTGGCCAGCGCTATCAACATAGCAGAACTGATAAAACTCTCCATCTTCCTTGGGCAGATAATATGCTGCAATAGCACATGAAAGTCATTAAATTCCTGAGGGCTATCTGCATGTGTCTATACATCTCTCTATCACACACACAGACACACCCACCCACCCACTTACAGTATAATCTAGAATAAAAATACTATATTTAGTGTAGAGGTCCTACCATCAAAAAGCACATGTGGTTTCTCTTGATTCTCCTTTTGAGGGTCAGACGAAGAACTTGCCCACACAAAGGTATAATAATCCCGTGTGGTATTCCAGCCAACCTATACAACATCAAGGGAAATATAAATGGTATAGAAAGACTGTGCATACATACATTTGTAACGAGATACAAACAATTCAGACAGTAACACTAAGCAAAGCAATAACACCACCAAAAGATTAACACGAGAAAACCTCCTGACGAACAGCATGTAAGAAAAAAATCCCAGGTATGTTCACTTGTGAGCAACACAATAAGAGTCCACATACCTATGCATACTTGCTGTGAAGATATTCTGTACGTACAGCAAACTTGCCATATATTTGCACTTTACTCACAGATGCAGTAGGCTGACCAGTTTTATGAGTTTGTTGACAGTTATAAAATAATTTCTGGTAGGCTGAATTTAACCAAATTTTAAAATAAAAAAAAATACATAAAAGGTCATCATAATAATTCTTTGTCATCACAACATATTTATAATGTCAGTGGGAACTAATATTCTGTTCACTTCGGCAAATATAACAACATTTATTCCCATATAATACCTTAATGCATAAATCTAGATGATTATCTGTATCTAATTAATGTTTACTTGCCCATATTACCAAATATGATTTTATCTCCAGTTTTTACACTAGGTAGCAATTTCTGTGTTAGTTGACTGTTAAATAGCTTGTCAACCATGTAACCCTTTATTAACTTTTTATGTTCTTTGTTTTACTATCTGATTGTGGTTATGGTCTTTGTTTTATTTACTCTACAGCAAGGGTAGGCAACCCTGATACTGCAGAGTCTGTACCCACCAAGCTTTCCATCCTACCTGACTAGATACTATTTCTGTTAGATAATGTGTGGTTCATCAGAGACCAGGTAGGATAGAAAACCTGCTGGATACCAGCACTCCAGGATCAGGGTTGCCTACTCCTGCTTTGCATCACCAACCTATTACACAGTTTTATTCAGTTCTGTTTTTTTAATACATATGGAAATCTAAATATGAACCAGTGCCAAACTTTTAAGATTACAGTTTTATCCATCTATTAGTAAATGCAAAATAATGTAAAATCTATTTATATGTTTATGCAAAACAATACAAGTTAAAATAATGATCACCTGACAGTAAGACGTAAAGACCATGTAGACTCTCTGGCATGTTCTCTATTTCTATTGGCAGGCAACCATACTGCCTACACTCTCAGAAAAAAGAATACCAATTTGTACCTTTGCTTGTCACTGGGGCTGTACCCTCAAGGGTCTGCCAATTGTACCCTTAGCTGTAGGTAAATGTACTTTTTTAAGGTACAAAAATGGATTCTGAGGAACATCCCCAAGGTACAAACAATATTAATATACCCCTAATGGTACAAAATGTCCCCCATAGTCAATTTCTGTGTCTTAAAAGGTACATTTACCCTTGAGGGTACAGCCCAGTGACAAGCAAAGGTACAAATTAGTACTTATTTTCTGACAGTGCACAGTTACGCACACACACGCACACCTATGGGCAATTTGGCAACTCCAATTAACCCTAGGACGTGTTTTGACTGTAACAGGCGTTATGCCGAAAAAGGCATCCCTGCCGTAGAATGCATGCCGGTCTCGGGAGCGCGCACCACTCAAAACAGCGATAGGAAAGCGCTCTTCTGTAACTCGTGGAAATTATCGTTTCTGTTTATGTAAACTCATAAAACGCATGTAAAACATCATATGACATTGTATTTTGTTAAAATACATATATATATATATAACACAAAACAAATAAAATAGGTCGCTGATGTGAAAACAGTTTGTTACTTAACAGGCTGTCACGTGCCTGTTAATATCAATTCAAAAGTTCAAAACAGCAGACATGAACGTGGCAATATAACTTAATATAACTTTATGAAGAGTGTATCAGATGCACAGTAACACTGTTCTTTTGACGAAATAAATAAATAAATTTGTTTCTCAATCTTTTTAAAACGTCTGGGTCTCGTTCTAATCTATAGCTAAAAAAGTGTTGCACCACGTAGTTCAGATGACACTTACTTGTCTCCAGATTGTATTAGGAAAACGTGCTGGATGCTGGGGTCAGTGCAAATGTAATGATGAAGTCGGTGAGGGCATATATTTTTTATGTAGGGGGCAGCTTGTGGCTTGATGGGCTAAGCCTGTGTGGGGGCCCTTAACCCCCAGCTTTCTGGGTGCCCCACCAGGTGGCTACCCTTTGCAGACAACTTACTCTACAAATAGGGAAGTGTAAAGACAATTTCCCCATGGGGATCAATAAAGTATGTATTATTATTATGTACTTGATGATGGGAGCTGCAGAAATGCAAAGTCAAAGGGGATGCCCTTTTTGGCATAACACCTGTTACCAGAGAGTTTTACACTGATATTATAGAAGATATTTACGAAAATGTAAATTGTACAGAATTCTCGTTATCTACTCACTGTGCCCCTTATCCTGTCCTTGCGCTTCAAAGAGTTTTATCGTGAAGTCCGGGCCCAGAAAGACTTTCCTCCCATCAACAGTCTCGAGCACATATTCAGCAAAGGAGGAAAAGCACTGCGAAAGTTCACAGTAAAAGGGTTAAGTTTACAGTCTAATCTTAATCCATCGTATTTATACTATAGTTTACAGTTCGACTTTAAACGTTTCATAGAACTTTGAACTCTTGTTTTACTTTGAACTTCATGGTCACCTGTTCTGATGTTTAGTAATTCTGATGTTTAGTAGTTCAATTCACTGTAAATAAAAAATCATGGTGGAACTTTGAAAGTACATAGTAAAACTTCATAGGTTTACTATGCAATTTCAAAGTGCGATTTTTCCTGGGATCTTCCTAACAGCAGAAAAAATATTAACAAAAAAGAACAATATTTATGAATAATTTAAATAAGAACTAATTAACTATTCAGGAGTAGAATGTGATTGCAATTAAAATGTAAAACCTTCAGATAAGCGATGAAAACGGTGGAGTTCGATACATTTACAAGACAGATAAATGACTTGCAGAAGTCTAAAACAAATAAAAAACGACGCTGAGCCTCTTACCTTGTCAGTCATGGTGTACTGTAGCCCGCTGCAGACGGATATTTTGACAGATAAAATCTTGCGTTCCGATGCTTTTTCTCTGCAAACTATCCAATATATATATACTCCAAGCTGTTCCGTTTCTCCACCCAAATCTATTACGAAAAAGGCGGAGACTGTACCGCAAGTTTCTGTCCCGCTCCCGCAAGAAACTCTCAAATGTAGACCCGCGCCGCATGCTTTTGCGCCGCGTCCCGCGAGTCCCGCTGGCGTCCTGCCCCGTTGCAGACCTCTACTGTCTACCATATGGACCGGGGACAGTCGCTGAACGGACTTTTACGGCACTTTGAGACAAGGACCCTCCGCTTAAACAACGAAGCTTACAGTATGAAGCATGTCATAGGCTACTGAAAGATGCCTACACAGATTAATGACTATATATATATAGATAGATTTGAACATACAACATTGTTCCCGGTCTCCCTTATTGTAATTCTAAGGACTTTATTATCCAAGAAATCCAGAACCCAATAAGACAGTTCATTTACGAGAAGTGCAACATTAAGAAGACAGTCCAAGTGTACTCCAATAGAAATACAAGGGGAGTACACTTAGATAACAATAAACTACCTGGAAATGCTGTAAAATGGGTCACAAATTAGGAGTGTGCTGTGTACATATGCCTGTTTTGATTTTGATCCATATAGCACACGTACACAATTTACGTCTAAACACAACGTAACATTCAGTTCGTTTGCTAACTGCAGCGACGTCCGTGGGATTGCAGTTTCTGATCCGTAGTCCATGCTAATCTGAGGCAAAACGCTGGTAAACGGTTGAAAGAAGAACGGATGATATATTTGTAAAAATCAATAACATATACCGCATATTATAATAAATGAACAGATTCCTTCGGCAAGTAATGTAAATACTTTTTAATATATGCTCTTTTTAGAAAGTTATAAATTAAAATCTATTTTTTCCAAGTATACGTAAATACAGAGCCGGCTGGTCACTAGAGGGCGCTAGGGCGCCACCCTCCCTGGTTTAACGCCGGCGGGATATGACAGAGATTTAGGTTTTTGGAGAGTATATGTTGGAAGTTGATTTTAATAAAAAATAGGATAATAACATTCTAAGTGGTCTCAGATTATTGGTGCTGAGTTTGTGCTGAATTAAAGCACATGTAATACTTTGGGATAAATGTTTTTTAGATAGGTGAAATATTTTAAAATGTTAAGGGATGTCAGACTACCCCAAAAGTGGCTGAGAGGCCTCAGACTCCAGAGGGTTAAAGGAATTTTTGATTCTTCTTTGCATGCATATATTTTTAAACAAAAAATGACTTATTTTTTACGTGTGAATGTGTTGAAAATGGATGAAAGCGACTGAAGGGACTGTCTCAATTGTTTATTTTTATTTCCCTCTTGTGGTAAATCCGATCCAGGAAAGAGACGGACCCCGAAATGCGGGCGAAGGGTTTATTGAAACGAAGTTTGAAGCCAGAGAAATCAGTCCTACAGAGAGAGACGAGATGAGGAGATGATGGGACAGAACAGACGAGGCAAGCAGGACAGGAACACAGGGCAGGGAAGACAGGAGGAGCCGGAGGGCTTTCGACACCTGTTGATTAGTCCGCTCAGCCAGACCGTTGGACTGGGGGTGATAAGCACAGGTTAGACTCACCAAGATGTTCAATTTGGTGGCTTTGAACGCACGGGATGTGAATTGTGGACCTCTGTCCGACACGATATCTTCTGGGATCCCATAATAACGAAATAACGAAACCCATGAAATTAGCACTTCGGCAAGGTCAGCGGTGTTCAGGAGTTTGGATAGTGTGACAAGACGGCACATCTTTGAGAATCGGTCCACAATAGTCAGGATGACAGTGTTACCTCTTGAAGAGGGAAGATCTGCGATGAAATCCACCATGTGGTGAGACCAGGGACGCAACAGAACATTTAGGGGATGGAGCAGACCGGCTTGGTGAGTTAACTTCAGTTGAGAGCACTCAGGGCAAGCGGCGATGTACCTCTCGACGGCCAGTCTCCACTCTGGCCACCAATACCGTCGCGACACTAACCGTTGTGTAGCTGGGACCCTGGGATGCCCAGAGCTATGAGCAATGTGAACCCATCGAAGCACTGCCGGTTGAAGGTGGCGAGGTACGTACCACCGACCCGCGGGACATCCATGGGGAGGCGCTGTGCACTCATTGGTCAGGTGGAGTGCCTCCTCCAGAGACCAGGTGATGGGCGAGATGAAGCAGGTCGGTGGAAGGACAGCTTCGACCCGGGAGCTAGCTTCTGGTGGATCATATTGCCGAGAGAGAGGGCAATTGCTTTAGCGTTCTTCTTTCCTGGAAGGTAAGTGACTATGAAATCAAATCGAGCAAAGAACATCACCCACCTGGCTTGGCGTGGGTTGAGCCTCTTAGCTTTCTGCAGGTACTCCAGGTTTCTATGATCTGTAAAAACCTGGAAGGGCTGCAGGGCTCCTTCCAACCAGTTCCGCCATTCTTCTAATGCCAGCCTGATAGCAAGCAGTTCTCGATCTCCCACCTCATAATTTCTTTCTGCTGGGGTAAGTTTTTTGGATAGGAAGGCGCAGGGGTGTTGCCGGCCAGTTACCGGATTGCGTTGGATGAGGATTGCTCCGACCGCAGTGTCAGATGCATCAACCTCGACCTTGAAGGGAAGATCCGGGCTGGGCTGTTGGAGCACTGGGGCGGGGCGGAGCTGAAGGCCTGTCTCAGATGGATGAAGGTACGGTCCGTCTCCGGGGTCCACTTTAATCTGGAACTCGGGCCTCCGGTGAGCAAGGTAAGAGGCGCTGTGATCTGGCTGAAATTACTGATGAAGCATCGGTAAAAATTGGCAAACCCCAAAAACCTTTGAAGCTCCTTGATGGTATGGGGAATCGGCCACTGCAGGATGGCCGTCACCTTACTCTCATCCATGGCCACCTCCCCTGGTTGGATGATATAACCTAAGAACTCTACTTGGGTTTGATGGAACTCACATTTTCCAGCTTTTGCAAAGAGGTGGTACTCCCGCAACCTTTGGAGTACCTGGCGCACTTGGGAGATATGCTGAGAACAGGAAGGTGAATAGATTAAAATGTCGTCTATGTAGACGACTACAAAACAATTTGTCATGTCCCTGAAGACTGAGATAATAAAGGACTGGAAAATGGAGTGGCTATTGACTAGCCCATAAGGCATGACCTGACACACATATTTCCCAATACTGGTGTAGAACAAGGTCTTCCATTCGTCCCCCCGGCGGATCCTTACCAAACTGTAAGCGCTGAGGAGATCCAACTTGGTAAAAATTGTCGCAGTCTAGAGCTGTTCTAGAGCTGAGGGGATTAAAGGCAGGGGTTCTCTATGCTTCACGGTTATGGAGTTGAGTGCCCGATGCATGGACACAACCCCCCATCCCTCTTCTTAATGAAGAAGAACCCTGGCGTAATTGGGGAAGTCAAAGGAACAATAATACCTTGGTTAAGCCCCTCACATACATATGTCTCCATGGCCTCCTCCTCGGCTATGGATAGGGGGTACAGGTGGCCCTTGGGAAGGGGCGCCCCCTCCAGGAGGTCAATGGCGCAGTTGCATTCCAGATGCGGGGGCAGCTTGAAGGAGAGTGCTTTGCTGAAGACATCGTGGTAGTCTGAGTAGTTCGCCGGGATCTGAGAAAGGTCGTCGGGCTTGGGGCTCTCAATTGAGGAGACAAGGCAGGGCACAGTCAGACAATGATTGAAACAATACAAGGACCAGGCGGTGAGCTCACCCTTACTCCAGTCGATGAGAGGGTTATGCTTTCTTAACCAAGGGTGGCCGAGGATAAGGGGATCCTTAGCCTGTCATTAGCATGGCAACAATACTTCGGAATTGCAGTTTGGCTGTTCTTACTTAAAGTATTGTAGTGAAAATGTGTTGATTGCTAGTCGCTGTTCTGCCCCGCCCCTGTGGGCGTGACACCTCTCTTGTTGTCCGTGATGCTTAGCCGACAATGCTGTGTCTCAAGTTCGCTCCTAAAGCCCTAATCGCCTCTGTCGTACAAAGTGGCTGGTATGACTAACTTGAAAGGAGAAGAATGGCCTTTAGGATATGTATCCAGGTGGAATTTTTAAAGATTCAGAAATTTTGCGAGTCCTGTGATGACAATTTTCATTATTTATTAATTTGTTATATATAATGCTACCCTTGACAGGTGCCATTGTAACGAGATAATTGATATTATTCACTTCACCTGTTAGTAGGTTTAATGTTATGGCTGATCGGTGTATGTCAGAGACCAAAGGGAGTATAGTCTTTTCATGTATTTTTTACAGATTGTCACATTTTATCCAGGTGACCCAGGTGCTATTCCAGAGTATTCCACTGGACTTCTGGACATATTAAATGTTCCAAACTGTTCCAGTTTGTTGCCTACAAATATGATTATTTTTTCATAGTCCCGCAGTCCTGACAAAATGAACGGATCGTAGTGACTTAGTCATTCACAACTTTTTGAAAATTAATATACAGACATTTAAAAACGTACAAAGACACTTTTGGGGTAAATACATTTAGTTAACTGAAAATGCCTTCACTGCAGTCATTATTCACTATATAGCGCATTTCCAAAGGAAGAGACATGACAAAAACAGGTGGAGTAGCTGTCATGCCTCCAGGGGCGGGGGGCTCCGAGACCCCATGGTCGCCCGTGGTGTACCTCTCGGCCTCCTGGAGGCGGCCGTTGGGGGGGGTACTGTCACGCCTCAGGGGCGGGGCTGTACGGCAGACAGCAAGTACCACAATCCAGACAAACTACTTAAACCTAATGCTAACGCCCCGAACTTGCGAAGTATGGTTGCCATGCCTATGCCACGTACTGAGCACTTATCTGCCTTGTCTCTTATTTGCCACTCCTACCTGTCTTCCAAGAACCTGCTGCTCCAGCTGCCCTGTGTGGGAGCAATTTTTTTTAGAATCTGAGATAAACATGTAGTAAAGAAAGAAAAGTAGTGCATGGTGTGTACAGAAAAGTAGCTAATGTTGTGTATTTGTATAATCTCCTAGCAATAGAGGAATGCACTAGGCAAGTAGGAACCATGTGTTCAAGGTCGGATGATAGCATCAGGCCCTAGTCGAGAAATAGCAGACGTTGAAATATCGGAACAAACCATATGTGGAAACGAACAGCAGAACTCAAGGTAACTGAGAATGAGATGGAATGGGCCTTAGAAACAGGTGGCACCATAAGGGGGGGCCCCCAGAGCAAAGCAGAGTTTGTTGCCAAAAAAGGGTGTGAAACAAAGGATAAAAAGGATTGTAAGGAGAGGCTCTTTGGAGAACTTTGGTGAACTCCTGAGCATCTCCCCGAACTCGTGCTGTAAGATACCACAATAAACTGAAGGCTGAAAAGACTTTACGCTGTGCTGAGTCCTACATCGTGAAATTTCCACCACACCTGCTTCCCTGGTCGTTCCTGTCTGCCTGATCCTGCCTGCCCCGTCTACCTTCCCTGCTCTGTCGCCCTGATCTGCCTACATTCTCCAGCCTGTCCCATCGTCTCTCCGTCTCGTCTGTATTCGTAGGATTAAACAGCCCGGCTTCCGACCTCCCGCTTCCGACTCGACTATCCGCTTGCCTTATCCCCTTGGTTATTGGTGTACCTGGCTTTATATTCAAATACCCATTCTCCTGCATTCCGGGGTCTGCCTCATCTCTGGTCGTATTCCATCACAGAATACTTTGCTGCAACATGGACCCCGCGGAGAATCAGAGGCTGCAGCAACGGGTCGACCACCTGATGAGCATGGTTATACAACTCATGGAAGCACAAGCTGCTCCAATCACTTTACCGGATGACCCGCCCCGATCTTCCACGTTTGTTCCCGTCGCATTACCCGAGAAGTATGACGGCAATCCCGACCAATGCCAAGTATTTCTAATGCAGTGCAGACTGTACGTGGAGGAGCACCCGGAATGCTTCCGGGAGGAAACGGCACGGGTGCAATTTGTCATCTCCCTTCTCACCGGGTGAGCATGGGAGTGGGCCACGGCTCTTTGGCAGGATGACAGCCCTTCTCCTAGAATCCGCACGCGACTTCCAACGCGCATTTAAAGAGATATTTGATGACCCTGCAGTAGGTGGCAGTCTAGGAGAGAGGTTGTTTGATCTGCGTCAGGGAGCTCACACAGTGGCCCTAGAGTTCCGCACGGCGGCGGCTGGACTTCGCTGGCCAGAGGAGGTGTTACGGATCCTCTTCCGTCGCGCACTTAATCCAGAGGTGCAGGACGAGGTGACATCAAGGGGATCGACTCTCATTCGAGGACTTCATTGGGCTCGCAGTGATTATTGATAACAGTATCCGGGAGAGATGCCGTCGACGCCCATGCTTGGCAGCCACTCCAGTCTCGTCCACCACCACCGAAGCACCGCCGGAACCCATGCAACTATGCAACTTTCCTCTCACGAAAGGCACAGACGTACCTCCCAAGGGTTATGTTTATATTGTGGAGAGGCCAGACACATGCTACGTACCTGCCTAGTGCGTCCCTCGCTCCGAAGCCCCCAGGCCATGGTACGCATCTCCATGTTACTCGGGGTTTCCCTGACACCGGTAACTGTCCCGGTCAGGATTGATGGTCCCGAAGGGGGACACCACATTCGGGCATTAGTGGATTCTGGGGCTGTGGGGAATTTTATGAGCCTTTCATTAGCACGCGAGGTAGGGTTTCCCTTACAGGCCCTCTCCAACCCCATCACGGTATTAGGGGTCAATGGAGCACCCCTTCCGGGAGGACAGGTGAGTCAACGCACTGGTCCTGTTAACCTCCAAATAGGGTGTTGCACCAGGAGACCCTAGACTTCCTAGTGCTTCCTGAAACCAAGGACTCCCTCATCCTTGGTCACCCCTGGTTGAGACAACATAATCCCGACATAGATTGGGAGACGGGAGAGCTCACCACCTGGTCGAACCACTGTTTAGAACACTGCCTGACCATCCCTTGCCATGCATCGTCCGTGGAAAGCCCTGAACCAGAGGACCTGTCCCATATTCCCTCAGACTATTCTGATTACATGGATGTTTTTAGTAAGACGCTTTCCTTTAAGTTGCCACCTCACAGGGATTGCGACTGCACCATTGACCTTGTCGAGGGGGCGCCACTCCCGAAGGGGCATCTTTACCCTCTCTCCGTCGCACAGGAGGAGGCCATGGAGGTGTATGTCCAGGAGGGACTTCACCAAGGTACCATCCATCCATCCAAAGCTCCTATAACCGCAGGCTTTTTCTTCATTAAGAAAAAGGATGGCGGTCTCCGTCCCTGCATTGACTATTGGGCCCTCAACGCCATTACTGTAAAACAAAGAGAACCTTTACCTTTGATCCCTCCTGCATTAGAGCAGCTCCGGAGAGCTGCCTTCTTCACAAAGCTAGACTTACGAAGCACCTACAACCTCATCCGCATTCGCCACGGGTACAAATGGAAGACCT
Source organism: Mormyrops boulengeri (assembly GCA_026781065.1). Taxonomy (NCBI): domain Eukaryota; kingdom Metazoa; phylum Chordata; class Actinopteri; order Osteoglossiformes; family Mormyridae; genus Mormyrops; species Mormyrops boulengeri. Next base: position 28,865,244 of record JAODLD010000101.1, on the reverse strand, counting down.
CATTCGTGACCTCTACTGGTCAGTACGAGTATCACGTGATGCCGTATGGTTTGGCTAATAGCCCCTCTATTTTCCAGGCTTTTATATATACTGTATTCCATTGCATGATTAATTGGTTCGTTATAGTACACATTGACGACATCCTCGTTTACTCCCCTACCCTTCCACAACATGTAACTCATGTACGCCAGATGCTCCAGAGGCTTCGGGACTTCCACTTATATGCTAAAGGTGAGACATGTGAATTTCATCAATCCCAAGTTCAATTGTTAGGGTATGTCATTAGGCCCGGAGAGGTTGCCATGGACGAGAAGAAAGTGGCGGCCATACAGCAGTGGCCTCCCCCTCGTACTGTTAAGGAGTTGCAGAGGTTTCTTGGATTCGCTAACTTTTATCGACGCTTCATCTACAGTTTCAGTCAGGTGGCAGCTCCTCTTACCTCTCTCACCAGGGGAGTGGGTACGAGACTTCGGTGGACCCCCGAGGCGGACCGATCCTTCCTAGAGCTGAAACAGGCCTTCTGCTCAGCCCCGGTCCTGCAACAACCTAAACCTGATGTTCCTTTCGAGGTGGAGGTTGACGCATTGAACGCCGGAGTCAGGGCCATTCTCATCCAACATAACACGGTTACAGGTTGTAGACACCCGTGTGTCTTACCAACCGGGGCAACGTGTTTGGTTGTCCACCCGAAACCTGAAACTACCTACGTGCCGTAAGTTGTCAGCCCGGTTCATCGGGCCATTTAAGATCGTGAAATGGGTAGGTCCCGACTCCTTCCGGTTGGCTCTACCGAAGGTGTACCGAATCTGCCCCACTTTCCATTCCTCCCTGCTTAAACCTGTCCGTTACAGCCCCGCTCACCCATCGATCGATGTGGCAGTTCCACCACCTCCCTCGGTGTTGGACGGCTCCCGGGTCTACCGGGTTCGAACGCTGCTGGATTCCCACTGGAGAGCCGGTGTCCTCCAATATTTGGTAGATTGGGAGGGTTTTGGACCTGAAGAGTGTTCATGGGTATCGGCCGCTGACATCCTGGATCTCAGTCTCACAGCTAATTTTCATCGTCTGCATCCTTCCAAGCAGGCTCCGAGACCCCGTGGTCGCCTGTGGTGTACCTCTCGGCCTCCTGGAGGCGGCCGTTGGGGGGGGGTACTGTCACGCCTCAGGGGCGGGGCTGCACGGCAGACAGCAATTACCACAATCCAGACAAACTACTTAAACCTAATGCTAACGCCCCGAACTTGCGAAGTATGGTTGCCATGCCTATGCCACGTACTGAGCACTTATCTGCCTCTCCTACCTGTCTTCCCGTATCCTGCTGTCCCGCCTGCCCTGCTTCCCTGGTTGTTCCTGCCTGACTGATCCTGCCTGCCCCATCTACCTTCCCTGCTCCGTCGCCCTGATCTACCTACATTCTCCAGCCCGTCCCATCGTCTCTCCGTCTCATCTGTATTCGTAGGATTGAACAGCCCGGCTTCCGACCTCCCGCTTCCGACTCGACTATCCGCTTGCCTTATCCCCTTGGTTATTAGTGTACCTCGCTTTATATTAAAATACCCATTGTCCTGCATTCTGGGGTCTGCCTCATCTCTGGTTGTAGTCCATCACAGTAGCCTTCATTTTATTTTAATATAAATTAAATAAGTCGCAATTAAAATACATGATGTGCATAAAAGGCATTATGTGCTTCACCCTAACCAGGAAAATACACTGCTTTTAAATTTTATACTGTAACAAAAATTCACCAGATAAATACAAATGACAAGTGCTTCACTGTTAGCCACAGGCTTCTTAAATGAACAAGAATTCAATATGATTTCTCATTAACCACACATTGCATTTTGACATCTTAATTCATTTGAAAAAGACAGAGCCATTGCATTAGCGTATCTTTGCAACAAAACCGAAACAATTTGTTTTGTATAAAATAACGTGACGTGAATTAAAATGAATTGCCACCTAGTGGCAAAGTGCGTTAGCTCTTGAAGGGGTTGGTATTTTTCAACCAAACGACATCAAAGCAACGAATTGTGTAGTTGTACTTTGTACATACATAAAAACATACATACATAGGCACTGGAAAATTAGTAAATAAAACAGGTGTCACACCTGTTTGACCATGAAGTTTGTGACACGACTGATATTCTTCATGGTGCACATGTCCACTCGTTCTCCGTCCTCCTTAGCGGTGCTGATGTACCACCCACTGTACTTGGCAGACTCAAAGCTGGTCACGGTCAGGGCAGAGCCCCTCTTGAAGAACAGGAAGCGTGCCATGTCAGCTTGGGCACTGATGATTTTCAGCTTGGAGCTACTGCTGACCTCCTGAGGGAGAAGAAAAGGCAATCTGGGATGGAAAACTAGTTGCTGGTCAGACCACAAATGCAATCAATCACAGGTAAAAGCCAGACCCATGTTGGATATTAAAAAAGGTTACTCAGCACAGTTTACATTGTTTTTAACCTTCTTGCCCTAATTGGTTGCATCAGTTGTATTGTAATTTATTCAGCCATTCATTACCCAACTGATGATCCAAATACAAAAGAACTGGCACACTTTGCATGGGACGCCAGTCCATTACAGTATGTATGTATTTCCATTTCAATTTATCCATTACTGTTTTGTGTCCCCAACCATGACCAACTACTAGACTCGAAAATTACTTGGGGAGGAACTTGAGCACACTTAGGGGGAAGCAATTTCTCAGATTTCCTCTAAGTGTTTTGAGACGACCAAGCAAACAACCATGTTAATTCCATTCGTTCATTTTGGAGACCATAAATACCAGTCCACTTCAAACAGCCCTAACAGCAGTGCTTGGTGGAGTTTAAATGAAGACTCGGTATAAATTCACCCCGTATGTTACATACCTCCAGCTGGAGAAAGGGCATTCCTTGCTTCATGGAGCATGACAGGTAGAGGCTGGTCCCAGCGATGCCCAGGGCGACGGGTTGAAATTGGCCACCCGGTAGACTCGGACTCACATATGTCGACAGGTTCAGTCTCACTGCAGATTGGACACAATTTTGTTATGGCTGTTTCCTAACCTCCTCTTGGACTAATTATATTACCACTTAAACAGAGGTTATTGTACCAAGGATTAGACAAGATCCTAATGTTTGAGGGAATTTCACACTGCAGACTCCTTTCTAAACTTGACATTATGGTACATTATGCTACAAGATTAAACTCAAGCTTTGCTAGCCTTATCACAGGATTGACAGTACTTGTCATGCCCTGCTCGTGCCAACCTCCTGTGTGCCACGCCCCCCTCGCTACCTCATGTGAAATCCCTGTGTTATCAGCTGTTTCCAGTTGTGTCTAATTAGTCCTGTGTATTTAAGTCCACGTTAGAGTGTTTCCCCAGTCCGGTCATTGACGTCTTCATATTGCTCTGTGCTCCTGATTTGTGTCATCCCTTTAATAAAGCCCTTTAATAAACGCTTGTCTCCCCGCCGTGCCTTCAACGAGTTTACGACTGTAGTACTGATTACATCACATTCTACCGGACATGTTGTTTTGGTTCAGTTAGCTGAAATTCCACGTTTGCCATACTGACCGCAGACGTTCCTATGAATAAGAGTATCAGTCAAATGGGCATTCAAAGAACAGGAAGTGGGAGCCTGATCTTCCCTCACTGAAAATGTCCAACATTCATTGGCCAATGGTTTCATTTTGAGCTTCCCAGAAATAGTTGCATGGGTGGATTACCTCTGTGATAGAAACTGCCACCCTGCAGCCACATGGCCTGCAGCGCCAGGTCCTCCTCATTCAGCACTAGGCTCTTCTGATACTGGTCACACACGTTGCACTCCTCCATCCGGCTCGTGCTGGTGAATACTGTGTCACTGCTCTGTGTTTGGTCAACGTCATCCCTCACCACACACTCTGTGGGGGAAGAAGAGGGTAAGAGATTTTCAGACGCACAGTCCTGCTTTAAGTCACTAAGATTGCTAGTGTTAGTAAATAGCTAGTAGAGGGTCCATTATGTTATAGAAGTAAAATCAAAATACTTTTCATTATGGAAAAAGGAAGTAACTGTATTCAAACTAAGGGTTCAAAAAATCAGGTCATTGAGCTTTCCTTTACCTTCAACAACACTCTCCAGCATGATGTTGAGCAGCTCCTGGTCACTGAAGTCTGTACCCATCAGCCTTTGGTTGTTCTTGATCCTGTGCATGGCAATGATGAGGTTGGCCACCTGCCTCATGTTGTGAGGCTGCAGGGTCACCTCCAGCTTAATCCCAGAGTGCAGGTCACACAGTGATACCTCCCGCTGATCAAAGACAGTGAGCAGGAAATATTCTCACCCATACATCAGATGTGAGATGTTATGGATATAACTATGGGTTAGGTTTAGGTGCTGGATGCTAATTCTGCAATCAATTAGTTATATAAAAAAATAAATAACAGAACATAGAGCACACGTACTCATGTGATGCATGCGTTAAAACCTTAAACTGTGGACTTTTGACAGAAACTATTCTCAAGCTGTTGTGGTAATATTGTGCAATAGAAGTCTTTTTTTTGGGTGAAACCCAAAAATGAGAAGCTGCTTGTAAACCTACATGGACCTAAAACTACACTTTAAAGGAGAAAGCCAGGATTTCTCACCTTAAATGGAAGCTGTGAGCTCATTTCGATATTGACACCAAATCCATCAGAGCTGAAAAAACAAGGATTTATATAATACACTACACTTACATAAACTGATTATCATTCTGTGTGTTATATACGTATTTAATATTTCATTATATTTTATACCATTTATTTGTCAAACTATATTTGTCATACAGATTTCAGATGTCTGGCTAATGAAGGGCTACATCTGTAGTCTATGGCCTGGTCTAGTTCACTCATTGAATAAACTGAGCCAATTATTACAATGATAGAAATCATTTTATTTTATTGAAAGATTCTTCACATATATCCCATTTACTCATTTATTGCTTTTATCTAAAGCGACATGCAGTAGAGAAAAGGGTTAGAATTACACAGGTGTTTTCTCAGGGATGTGAACTCACGACCTTTGTGTTAACATCACAATGCTCTATGTGCTGAAGTACAGAAAATATGAATCAATGAAGAGTGGCTAAAATGGAAATGAATCGCTCACACATCAGAACAACTGTGAGATGATGGGTTTTATGGCAACACTTACCACTCTAGAGCCTGGTTCGGGTCGAAACCAGCGTCACACATCATGTCTGCAGATAAGTCAAAAGTAAAACAATAAAGATTAAACTGGATGTGCTGTTTCAATATCAAAGTTCTGGTGTAGATCCTTCTTCGGAAGTGATATCTGATTTGACTTTCAGACTTGCCTATTTATGTTCGTATTTTGCGGAAGTAGCGTTTTACATCCAGTTGGTGATCTATTGTGTAACAAAGAAACAAGTTAATAAATGTGAATATCATCTTTGTCGATATAGGTATATTTTCTAAACATTTTCATTATAACACTGTTACACTGTGACAGACTTGACTCTGAAATTGACAGTTCTCCGTAAACTCGCAGTTCCATTCTCATTCATGATGTATTCACATTAACCTTAAATGGACTGCTGTTTTATGTTTCGCAATAAATAACTGACACGGATATAGACATTCTCCTTTATTCAGTCTTGGAGTTAATACCGACAACAGATTAATAAATTCATAATGTATTGTCATTTTAAGAGGGCGTGATGGTTTATTGGGTAGTATTGTTCGGGCTTTGAAACCTACTCTGGTTTACTCTGGCAGTCCAAAAAACATTAAAAATTGATTTCTTTAATACAGCCTGTTGAAGCAGTATTTATATATGGATCTTGAGCAAACATGTTAAATCTGCACAGAGTCAGTGCTTGAAGTGAGCCGACACTGGTATGCAGTACCCGCACCTCTTCGCTTTTCTTGCACTTCTCAATATATGCTGGTATTGAGTAACAAGGCGTGTACTGGCACCTGGTACTGAATGACAAAGAGGATACTGGCACCTGGTATTGAATAACAAGGGGAGTACTGGCACCTGGTACTGAATAACAAGGGGGTACTGGCACCTAGTACTGAATAACAATGGGAGTACTGGCACCTAGTACTGAATGACAAAGGGGGTACCGGCACCTGATAATGAATAACAAAGAGGGAACTGGCACCTGGTACTGAATGACAAGGGGAGTACCGGCACCTGGTAGTGAATAACAATGGATAGTACCGCACCTGGTACTGAATAACAAGGGGAGTACAGGCTCCTGGTACTGAATAACAAGGGGAGTTACCAGTATCTGGTACTGAATAACAAGGGGAGTACTGGCACCTGGTACTGAATAACAAGGGGAGTTACCGGTATCTGGTACTGAATAACAAGGGGAGTACTGGCACCTGGTACTGAATGACGATGGGTGTACCGGAACCGAATACTGAATGACAAGGTGGAGTACCGGCACCTGGTAATGAATAACAATGGGGAGTACCGTCACCAGTTACTGAATAACAATAGGGAGTACTGGCACCAGTTACTGAATAACAAGTACTGTCACAACTGATCATCCAGCCCTTGCGTGTGTCACACCCACCTCGTTACCCTCATGTGGAATCCTTCCATTTTACCAGCTGTTCCACGTTTCCTGCCTGTAGTCCTGTGGATTTAGTCCACGTTCTAGTCCATCTCCCCAGATCCGTCATTGACGTTAGTTTGCTGTGTGCTCCCCTGTCTGCTTATTTTTCCTTAATAAACCTCGCTTGGACCCGTATTCACGGCTCTCTTGCCTGCTTGCCTGATCACCCTGCCGGCGATCGTGACAGAATGACGGATCTCAACGAAGACGCACCGTGGTGGACCGAAGAACAGTGCATTGGTCTACTGCAAGAGGTGGTCTATTGGCTCAATCAGCCCGAGGTCCGGGAGGACCCCGTGGCTACAGAGTTAGCCAGCCAGAGCGGGACTCTCCTTAGCGGGATGTCCCGCCTGGGAATGTGTACATCATACGTGAGGTACACGAAAACCTCCGGCTATTGGTGCAGCGCGTGATGGAGCGGAGGACCCCGCTGATCATGCCACGCAGTGCAGAGGGGGCCGAGCCGCTGTCCGTCCTCACGGAGATGGCCCTGCCTCCACCAACAGCCCCAAGCCGTAGATGGAGGAAAAAGAAGCAAAAGGAGGAGAGACCGGAAGAAGCACCGGTGATCTACCTGGGAGCCACCTCTCTCCTGCTTCTCTTCCTGCCAGTCATCCGGAGGAACCCCTCCCGAACCTACGTTCGGCGGGGTTCACTCTGGACCTCACCACCGCATCTTGTATGCAGGTACCCCAAGCCTGCATCGCCGACACAAAGCCGCCATCGTCGGCCATTTCCCCTTTCCGGGGAACTTGCCTTGCTCTTAATGGGGCCAGGTCGATTTGGGATTCCATCCCACGGGTCCCACGGGCTTTTAAAGGGGCAACAACTGCTCCTGCAGCACCAACCCTGGCTGCACTAGCTGATGTTCCTGTCATGCCCGTTTCTGACCTGCTAGTGCTCAGGGTTCCAGACCCGCCGGTCCAGCCTGTCCCAGGCCCACCTGTTCCTGTGGAGCCTGATGTCCTGGCCTGAGTGGTCCCAGCCCCGGAGACAGACGCGCCTTCTTGCGGGGTCCCTGCCCTGGCGACTGCATCGTCACCCAGCTGGGTCCCAGTCCCGGCAGCGGACGCATTCCCTTCTGGGGCACCCCTGCAATTGCTGCCTCCTGCTTTGACAGAAACTCCTGCTCCGCCTCATGCTCCACCCATCTCCGCTCCACCCGAGGTTCCAGCTCCTTCCATGTGTCCCCGAGGAGTTCCTGGACTATGTGACCCTCTCTCCTTCTCCCTTGGACCCCTCGGGGATCTACCTGCTGGACCCAGAGGCCGACGTACCGGTCCCAAAGGTTCCTGTCCCGGAGGCAGAGGCGCCCACTGATACGCCCACAGGCCGCCTTCCTGCGGCTGCCGCTACGCCCGCAGCCTGCTTGCCTGCTGCTGCTGCTATGCCCGCAGCCCGCCTGCCTGTCTCACCTGCCCAGTCTGTCTTGCCTGCGGCTCTGTCGCCGCCCCCCGAGGTGCCTGCTACGTCACCGCCCCCCGAGGTGCCTGCTGCGCCTTCGCCTGCTGCAGCACCCGAGGCCCCTGCTGCACAACCCCCCGGGGTTCCAGCTCAACCTGGCCCTGGTGTGCCTGTTCTGCCCGCGCCTGTTTTACCTGTTCTGTCTGACCCGTTTGTTCCCGACCAGTTCATCCCGGCCGCTGCGTCACCACCCTCTGGAGTTCCTGCTGTGTCGCCACCCTCAGTTCCCAAACCTCTCCTCAGTGGCACCCCAGCCATTCCATGATTTTTAAAAATTTCATCACCAGCTCAATTAATTAATTAATTAATTTTGTTTTTAAAAGTCACTTTTTTATTGATTCACTATACAAGGTGTGCTAGTGGTCGAGTTATGAAACACATGGTTGCTTGAATGCTTGCTGAAAATACAGGGCTGATTTTTAACTGAGGTTTTGAAATGGCTAAGCTACCACACTTTGACAGGCAAACTTTCATGGTTCTACACCAACATGAAGATCATTTAAGCATCATTTTCTTTGACTGCCTAAAACTTCTGCACAGTACTGTGTATTTTTATTATTTTAAGGTGATACGAGGCTTGGCAATTCCAGAGAGTCTTACAAAAGTAAAATTTATGACAAGAACAAATAGAGGCAGCTTCCTCCAAACTCCTTCTGCTGGCCTTAGGAAAGGGAGGACTTCCCCTTTGCATCACTTCCACTTTTTTCTGTCATCATCAGTAAGTTGTCATGAACAGAACAGTTTAAACCTGATGTAATAATAGAAGATGAGTATGGCTGAGAGGCACGTTGCCTGAGCAGGCAAAAAATAAAGACTGATACTCTTTCCAAAATAATGATTACTGTGGTGTGACGAATTGGTGCTCGGAAATGTTGCCCCAGGTGGGAGCATCCAGTAAATGTGAAAAAAATCCATTATAACCATAACCACAACTGGTCAATCACAATAAATCTACCTAGGGTGACCCCCCCCCCCAGGTGCAAAATGTACCGAGGGGTTCTGCCACCCAACCATGACAAAATGAGGGCCATGAATCCCCGGCATCGTTATTTTGTTGGTTCTGGGCAGTGGTGGGTAGTAACATGCTACACTTACTCTGTTACACAAAGGCCTACTTAAGTAACTTTTTGACATAAAATGTACTTTAACAAGTTGTTTTAACGGTAAATACTCTTACTCGAGTATATAATAATAATAGATACATTATTAATCCCCATGGGAAAATTCTCTTTTTACACCTCCCTCAACTTGTTCTTCCCAGAGTAAGTTGTCTGTGAAGAGCAGCCACCCGTGGCAGCGCCCAGGGAGCTGGGGGTTGAGGGCCTTGCTCAAGGACCCACAGACATGCTGAGGCTGGACTTGAACTAGCGACCTTGCGATTACTGGCACGCAGACTTAGCCCACTGAGCCACACGCTGACACCTAAAAGCATGTATTTCTTTCTGTCATCATCAGTAAGTTGTCATGAACAGAGCAGTTTAAACCTGATGTAATAATACAAGATGAGTATGGCTGAGAGGCACGCTGCCTGAGCAGGTTAAAAGTAAAGACCGATACTCTTTCCAAAGTAATGATTACTGTGGTGTGACGAATTGGTGCTCGGAAATGTTGCCCCAGGTACCCATATCTGCAGAAAGAAATACATACTTTTACTCTGCATTTACCTGCGTCTATCTTGCTTCTTATTACTTTCTCCCGCAGTCTGTTCCTGCTCTCCAAAGTTTTTGATCATTCCTTTCAGGGAGAAGTCAGGAACTATCTTTTGGAGATCTGCCAGCGATCACGTCCTGCCACCGAACTCACCATTGAGTTCTGAATCCTTGCAGCAGTCGGTGGGTGGAGCACGCCAGTTATACTGGAGCTGTATGTTGTGTTTGCTATTGGAATAAGCGTGAGGGCAACACTGTGATAGCGTTTGGGGAACTTTATTTAATGCAACGCCTTTTATATCGACCGCATATCAGCCACTATCTTCTATATTTCACCTTCCCAGCGCCCTCCACTCACGTCTACGTCCCACCCTCAGGATATGCAACATAATATCCCACACTGTACTGGAGCCATACTGGAGAGGAATCAACTATGATCTGCAGATGAAGATGGGATGCAGGGGGGAAGATCTTAATCTAGAGGATTTCATCCAATTTTCAATCAGGTTAGACAACCTCCCCCAGAATCTGCAACCGTCCAGAGTCAGATAACCCCAGTTCACAGCATTTTCACCATGTAGGTCCTCGATTTTCTTCGATATCACGCACAAGCAATTAACTGTTCCTGCATGATACCAGGTCTGTATTTCTTCACAGCCCTGATTGATTCTGGCACAGTGCGGAATTTTAGCGATGCTACCCTTGCAGGTTATTTGAATCTGCCCCTGCAACCAGTACATCCTTCACTCAATATCTGCGCCCTGGACTGATCGCTCTCCATACCCACCTGGTCCTTCTGCAAATAGGTTTATTTCATCAGGAACACATACAGCTGTTCTCTTGGCCATCCATGCCTCTATAAGCATGATCCCCACATCTCTTGGTGCTCAGGAGACATAACATCGTGGAACTCGTCCTGCTTCACTAAATGCTTGCAGGAGCCTGCACTCTCCACTTTGGTAGAAAGCTTCCTCCGATTATCAGGATGTACTCAGCAAACCTGATGCCACCCAACTGATGTATCGAGTGCTGCTATATGAAAGATATTTTTATTTGCATAGTTTTGAAAGGAAATTATCGCAATATATTAATTCTGTTAGGTTCCACAGAGGTTTTGCAAGCTCAGTATGCAGTGTGCAATTTCTGTACATTGGCTATTCATCTTAAATGCACTCCTCATTGTAACTAGTTTTCAATTTAACTTCGGTGCAGAAACAATGACAAAGAAGGAGTGAAAAACATGTAGTGCTGTCAGAGATTTTAGTCCTAGAAAAAGGTACAAATACCACACAAGTTGTTTGGAAATGGTTTGGTTTTAGAGTGAGTGATGCAGAACAAGATTGTAATCTGCAAGCTTTGCAAGCAGGAAGTTGGAACAAAGACCTACACATAGCTTTTACTTTATAAATAAGTGAAAGAATCTTATCTATGGTAAAAGCTGCGGATAGCCAGTGGAGGTTAACACAGGTTTGCTGTGATTTGATCTGTTTTCTTACTTGTTAATATTCTGACAGCAGCATTCTGAATTTTTTGTAAATAATTTGTAGTTGTTTTTGTTAAACCTTTAAAAAGGGAAATACAATAGTCAAAGCGATTTGTGACAAAGGCATGTATCAATTTTTCAGCATCATTACATGGTAAAAGATCTGATCTTTGCCATGTTCCTCTTTGGAGTGTACTGAATGTGGCTTAGTTCACAGTCAAGAATTACACCAAGATTTCTGACCACAGGTTTTGTCTGTGGTATCACATTGTTCCGCCTTGACTTCAAGCTATCCCTTAGTACCCGGGGACCCATAACAATTACTTCTGTTTTATCTTCATTATATTATAGGCACGTATTGCATAACCATTCTTTTACTGCAATCAGACATTGTTCTGTATTCCTTATTATACCCAGAGCACAAGGACTGACTGATAGACACTGCTAGATATCATCAGCATAAAAGTGAAATCCAGCAACAAAGTTTCTAATAAGATTCCCTAGTGGGAGCATATAGAGGAAAATAGCAACGGACCAGGGTGCTGCCTTGTGCTCTTCCATAATAAGTCTTGTGTCTCCTGGGGATGATCTGTAATTACGTCGTTTGACCTGAAAACTTCTGCCTATTATATATGTTATAAACAACAACAACAACAACAAACAAATTTATTTTTGTATAGTGCGTTTTCACAACATTACATTGTCTCAATGTGAACATAAGAACATAAGAAATTTACAAACGAGAGGAGGCCATTCGGCCCATCAAGCTCGTTTGGGGAGAACCGAACTAATAGCTCAG
>JAODLD010000101.1:28808250-28830150 GCA_026781065.1 Mormyrops boulengeri | reverse complement strand
TTCAATTCTTAATAGGTCGGGCACTGCAAATACATTTCAATGCATGTCGTACTATGTATGATTGTGTATGTGACCAATAAAAATTTTAATTTGAAAATTTTAATTTATAGTGGATTGTGTTTGGTGAATATGCAGTACAGGGTTTGTACCACAAGGTGACAGCAAAGTCTTCACCAAGTCAATATGTAACACTTTAAGATAAAGGGCTTCTTGTACATGCTATTTTGCAAACAATGACTGCAATTGTGTTTGTGCCACTTTTTGTGTTTAAAGGCATAATATTTCACCCACACTGTATTCATCATTTGTAGTTTATTTAAATTAAAGATGCATGTGGATCGGTTAAGATACATTATTCACTAATCTGTAAATCTGTGTTTGAATTGTGAGCAAATTAGCAAATACATTTTTACAGTACCACTGACATTATTAAACTTTTGTTTACCAAGATTTCAGGCATTTGTAATATTCCTATTGTGTTCCATCTCATTTGTATTATCTAGGCTTTTATTTTTTTGGTTTTATGGGAATTTTAGCAAGGCAATATATTGGAATGGTTTTTGTTTGTAACTGATAAGTGCTCTGTCAATTTCATACCTTACATCGAAATAATGGATTTCATGTATATGTTACATACACATATATATATTCTGTGTTTGTGTATATGTATTATGACATATATAATTCATTCATGAATCCACTTTGGCATGTATAGTTAACAGTAAATGCAGTGAGCCCAGTTTGATTCTTTAGGTTGTGCATAGCAGATTGGAAATAGACATTTCAGCAAGTAATTACACACAGTGGGTCTTTGGTATGTTTCTCATTAACTTTATTGAGGCAGAGCATTTAAAGTTTAAAGGCTGAAACTATGCTTTTAATTTTCTGGGATTATCACAATTGATTTGGCTACAACAATGTTCTCAGTCTAAAATTACCAAAATAGATGTTTCTGATGATGTGCACATTCTTGATGCCAGCTATTAATTTGAGGAGGGGGCTTGTGTCCTCTTCATGGCCCATGTTTGTCTGTGTGCCGGTTCTCTTCCAGATGACTGTCGAACGATGTCTGCAGCTGCAAATATGAGAGCGGTAGGTTTCCTGCTGAATCAAGTAAATGAGGGGTATCAAGATACCTTTTGATGTTGAGCGCGAATTGGTATTAATCGTACTTGAGAATAATATGTTTTAGAATATTAAATAAAACAACAGTAGTGATGTGAGGTGGGGGACAGGAAGGTATTACAGTCGTCTAACGTAGCACTTCGCTGTCTTTTTGTAAAACATTGCAGTGTATGCTATAAATTAAAATATCCCCAAAAGGGGAGGAACCACGAAAGGTTGGGGCAGACGGGTGCTGACCCTGACAGATCGGTACACTCCAGTTATGAAATCTTTACAGATTTACAATATCTATTCATGATAAGTCACGTGAACTCTATTTGATTGCTCTGTCACTGAGTTTTCCTGGATTTTTATGGGGTCACAACATCTGATGCCAGCTGTCAGACAGCGTGACCTGCCTGCCGAAGTTGATTGGTACACCGCAGTTCTGCATTCTTTACTTGATTATAAATATGAATTTATGATAAACTGCTGCTGAAGTTGATTGGTACACCCCAATTAGAAATTTTTACATGATTATAATTCCTGTTTATGATAAGTTATCAGAAGTCTTTTTGCCCGCTGTATTACGGCTTTTTCCTGCTCACATATAATCTAAAGACAAGGGACGTGCTGTGATTTCGGCTATATTTATGGAATATGATCACCGCGAAATAAAGTTGGAAGCGACAGAATATCTTAATTTTTTTGTCACACAGCGCACAGTTTCCTTCTCGGTTCTGTCATCGTGTATCTGTTGCCATTATATTTTTCAACTTTGGTTTTTAACTTTGGGGGGGGGTGTTGTCTTAGCTGGTTTTGATTACTGGGTGGGGCTGGGGGCTTGGTTATAAGCCAACAGGCGGGGTGGGCTGACGCCAACTGATACGAGTCAAAATGCAAATATTACGTAATGACGCAATCAATATGTCAATTATTGTGTTGCATCATTAGCAACGTCTAGTGGTTTTAGGTAGAAATACATTTATTGGGCATATAAACTTATGGGACTGTAACAAGCGTGCTCACCCAGAGCGCCTTATCCAAGTTCGCTGCCACCACCTTTTTAATCTAATAGCGCTGGGGAGGTCCAGCCAAAGAAGGACGCCGGAATTACAGGGGATTACAGCCCCTTCCCGAGGGCTAACACACATCTCACCACGAACGTTACAAAATCCACCCCCCTTCACTTCACTCAAAATCAAAATGTGAAACACAGCAAGTTTAAAATCAGCACACAAGTGCGTTCCATTACACAGCAGACAAAACACTCCCGATCCACCTTCTAACCCCGCCCTCCTACTCGCAACCGTAATCCGAGGATAAAATTCATACAACCACCCACACTCCCATGCATCCCAAAAGTACAGTGTTTAAAAGCGGTTACTTCCGTGAAGAGAAGCGCACCCAGCCTCCCCGCACTCTCCGGGGAAGGGAGATTAGAATCTCTCAGCCGACGGGGCTTGGTTCAGTCCGCTATTACCCGCTGCCAGCTTTTGTAAACCACAATTCCTATCCTACTCTAAACATTCCCCCCCCCATAACTGACTATCTTCGCCCGCGGCCAGTCTAACACCGGCGACGGACACACCACGGTTTCTTTCCCCAAACTGCTGACAGCCACCCCAACCCCAAAGTTTCTCCAGCCAGACTCTCCCTCGTTTCCGGGCCGTCCCCTATTTAACCCCCTCCCCAATCCCAGTCACAGGTGTTCCCCATTAGCACACAGGGAGCGACCACGCCCAAAAACCATTCACTACAGGACGATAAATGTAACAGCCAGCATATTAGGAATTCCCTTTGCCAACCAACAGTTCCCTCTGCAAAATTCTTATGGACTTCCCAGTTTGATGATATAGATTGGATGAAAGCATGGAAATTGTTAAATCAATATTGTATGCAAAATAAGGTTAAAGAAATTTCATGTAAAATATTACATCAAATATACCCTGTCAAGAAAGTCTTAGAAAGGTTCAAACTAGAGATAGATTCCAGTTGTGCTTTTTGTGGGATGGAAACAGAGTGCACTATTCATTTCTTTTTAATGCATCTATACAAGAATGTTTTGGATAGATTCAGTTAATTTTATTAGCAGGAGGACTGGAATGAAAGTGACAATTGAAATTATTTTTAAAATGACGTGTTAAGAGCAGACATTATTTAGGCGATTCAGTTATTAATTGCGTACGGAAAAATCCACATTCAAGTTTTAAGATCTAAGATGGTGAAAGAATTTTATTTTCTTGGGTATTTTCTCTCTCGCTCGCTCGCTCGCTCTCTTTTCTCATCCCTGTGTTACGCGCCGCTGCACGTCCAGCTCCGCCCACGGCCAGTTCCAGCCTTGCTCCGCCTCCCCGTCATGACCCCGCCCACCACTGGAGCAAGACCCCGTCACTTCCGTCCGCCTGGAGTGAAAAGGCTGCTGTTTGCCTACCTCGGGAGCTTTTGCACTTACTTCTGTGTTATTGTTGGTTTGCTGTATTTGGTTGGATTATAGGTTTCTGAGTATTTGCTTTGCCCTTATCTGTACATTTGCCTCGGTTTGTTTGCTTTCTGGTTTCGATTTCTCGCCCGATTTTAGGTTTACGTCTTCGCGCGCCTCTCGGATTTTGACGCTGTGCCCTGTGTATGTTCTGTAGGATTTGTCGTTTTTGTTCTTTGTTTTCTCTGCACTTAGATAAGTAAGATTTGGAGTTGCGTTCGGTAGCTGTTTGTTGTGTTTGCCATAATCACTCCCGAGTCCTCCTGCACCGGGATTATTTGTTCTGTGTCTGTCGCGTGTGAATAAAAAAACCAGAAAACATAAAAATATACCCCTTTGTCCACGTGTGTTCCCTTGTGCACCACACCCTGTGTCGCCCCGACCCTAGACCGGGCTCGTAACACCTGGCTTTGTTACTGATTTATGTATCGTATGATAGTTCCTATTGTATTAGTTCATTATTAATAAAAAAAAAGAAAAAGCTATACTAATCGGCTGTCACACCTACAACTGTTTAAAGTAAAATGGTGCATAAACATTATGAAATCTAAAATAATGAAAAAAGGAGCAGGGTTTAGCGATTTTCATTTGAAAGTTGTTGGCAACACGGTATCACTGGGGTGATGTTTTTTTTTAACTCCGAGACAAAATGACTGTGATTCCTTGTGACCGCTATTTCTGACGTATTAAGAGTTAAGTTCTAGAACGTCGTAAGTACTCATGCGTATATTTTTACGGGTATAAATTAAACCAATCTTTCGGAATCTTTCCAGCCTAAACGTGCACAGGTGAGTTTTATGTTGCGTTTTAAGATTTGAAGGTGACGGTCATCGGTAAGATAAAAGTTAACCAATGCTAAAAAATGTGTGCTTATTTAGATGCAGCTTATTAGACAATAGTGGTATTTAACAATGGTGCTGGCTACCTTGTGGGGGTCTTGCGGTCTGGATTAGGTGGTGTTGCTTTTGTGACTTGTGATGTGTTCTGCACAGTTTTTAATGGACCCATGCCTATTCCATCCATAAAATGATTGTTCTCTGTTTCAGTGATGACATTCATATTATTGGTGATGTTCTCCGTCTTCTCCTTCATGGATGCCAGCTTTGCGCAAGACAAACCTATGCCACTTGCCCATATGGAAATAGTGTGGGGCGTGGCGGTGGCAGCGGGTGGAGCGGCCCTGGTCTCGCTGATCCTGGCGGTGGTGCTGCTCTGGCGCCGCCGTCGGATCACCGACATTGAGGTGCGCAGCGGGATGGCGCCGCTGCTCCTGCTGCTTGCCACCATTATTGGGCTTTGCACGCTCGGCAGCGGTTACCTCATGGACCGCGATGAGTATCTGTGCATCGCCCGGCGTGCTCTCTGGGGGCCACTCTTCGCCCTCTGTTTTGCCTGCCTCGTCATTCATGGTCTGAGGCTGTGCTGGTTGGAACAAGGTGCTCATATCCCGAGTGGATGTTCCCTGATAGGCCTAGCAGTGGCCTTGGCCATATTGGATCCAGAATGGATCTTACTAATTCATGTGGTGCACCAGGGCCGGCCACCCTGTCAGTATGAGCCTCTGGATTTCATACTGGGCTGCACCTACCTGCTGGGCCTTCTGCTGCTGGCTGCAGCCTGCAGCCTATGCAAGAAGCAGCAGCAGGCTAAATGCAGTGCTGCATGGTTGCTTGCCACTTGCCTGAGTTCCGCCCTGCTGTGGGCGGGCTGGATGATTTTTGATCTCCATGGCAAGGTGGCGCTCGGCCTCTCCGACTGGGACGACCCTGTGCAGGCGGTGGTGCTGGTGGCGCAGGCATGGCTGCTGCTGCTACTTCACGCAGCACCTGAGACCCATGCCTACCTGCGCCCATCTGCATCCTGTCCAAGGGAGGCCAGCGACTCAGGTATGGTACTGTCCTTTTACTGCTTTGATCTACTGTGTGTGTTTGTGTATTTGAGAGAGTGTAGCCCTTACAATTTCCTCCCACCCTCAGGTGCAGTCTGTCCAGGAAGTCAGCAGAATGGCAACAGGGACGACAGCGTCGAGCAGCCCACCGAGCTGGTCATTATTGTGAATGAGGACGCAGTGAGTGCAGCTTCTCATTCAGCAGCACACACACTGAGGCAACCCAAACAATGAACTCAAAATATGGACTCAGTTTCTGGGCCTCACCTGACAAAAGCCTAAACACCTTTGCATCCGAGTCAGATCAGGACTCGGATGCACCCCAATCAGTCCAAATTACATAATATTGTTACAGAGGTGCATGTAAACAAAAGTACCCTCTTTGCAATCCCAATCAAAACTTTCAAGCGTTACCACTGACCTGCTGAAGGATGTTTTCATTATCTGAATGCCTGTCTCTCACACATACACAGAAAGGTGGCTCTGGTGAATGTTAGGGTGGGAGGGGAGAGGAGACTAGTCCTCAGACTAACTGAAGGACATTTGAATCCCATTTTTCGCTGCTGTTGTCATTGTTTTCTGAGACTTCATTACTAACAGAAATTCCTGCCCTTTATTATACAGAGCCATCTGGGAAGCTGAGGGGGACACCCATGCTTCTTTGGCTATGGACAGACTGTGCCAGCCCACTGCAGTAGATGTTAAAAATAAATAAGGAAATAAATGATATATATACATATGTGGGTTTTTTAGCTAAAGGGTGAAAACTTTGAATTATCTTTTAATTATAAGTAGCACAGCCACTTGTCAGTTCCTTCACTGTTACAGATTTTGAGAAAACAGCCATTTTTAACATATGGATGTTTCAACTATATTAGGATGATTGTTGTAGTTTACACTTTATGAAGAATGTAAAACAGAATCTGCTTATGAATAAATGAACATTATATTTATATAGCACTTTGGAGAGTTTGGTCTTTAATGAGTAAAAGCTGCCAACCTTGTATTGGCTCCGTTTCAGCATTTTTACACTGCTCAAGTGTTTGCATCTCCCCTTGCAGAGTAAAATGTGCAGGAAGGATCTTCTGGCTAAAAATATATACTCAATGCTGAAGTTGTTCCCCATGAAGTATTACATATTTCCTTGGATCCGGTGCTTCCCTGCAGTCTGTAAAGATGTGTTGCCAATTTATATTAGAACTTCATTTTCATTTAATTAAACTAAATTAACATAATGTGGAAATGTGAAAATGAATCTATGTACGTAATACAAAAAAGTTTGATACTATTGTGATAGTTTGTCTTTGACAGTATACAGTCAGGACCATAAATATTTGGACAGAGACACAAGTTTTACTGTTTTACCTGTTATATGAAATATATTCCAATTGAATTTATACAATTGGCATGGGCATAAAGTGCAGACTCTCAGGTTTCATTTTAGGGTATCCACAGTCAAATTGGATGAAGGGTTTAGGAGTTTCAGCTCGTTAACATGTGCCACCCTCTTTTTAAAGGGGCCAAAAGTAATTGGACAATTCACTTAAAAGCTATTTCATGGACAGGTGTGGGCAGTTCCTTCGTTCTTTCATTATCAATTAAGCAGATAAAAGGCCTGGAGTTGATCTGAAGTGTCTTGTTTGCATTTGGGAGATTGAGGTGTGAACATACAACATGCGGTCGAAAGAACTCAGTATGCAGGTGAAACATGCCATCCATAGGCTGCGAAAATAGAAAAAAACAATTCAAAAAATTGCTACAGCATTAGAAGTGGCAACATCCTCAGAAAGAAAGAAATCATTGGTGAACTCAGCAACGCAAAAAGGCCTGGACGTCCACGGACAACAACAGTGGTGGATGATCGCAGAATCATTTCCATGGTGAAGAGAAACCCCTTCATAACAGCCAACCAAGTGAACAACACTCTCCAGGAGGTAGGCATATCAATATCCAAGTCTACCATAAAGAGAAGACTGTATGAAAGCAAATACAGAGGGTTCACTGCAAAATGCAAGCCACTCAGAACCCTTAAGAATAGAAAGGCTAGATTGGACTTTGCAAAAAAACATCTAAAAAAGCCAGCACAGTTCTTGAACAGTATCCTTTCGACAGATGAAGCCAAGATCAACCTGTATCAGAATGATGGAAAGAAAAAAAGTATGGAGAAGGGCTGGAACAGCTTATGTTCCAAAGAACACTGCATCATCTGTAATACATGGTGGAGGCAGTGTGATGGCTTGGGCGTGCATGGCTGCCAGTGGCACTGGGTCTTTAGTGTTTCTTGGTGATGTGACACAGGATGGAAACAGCCGAATGAATGCTGAGGTGTTCAGAGACATCATGTCTGCTCAAATGCAGCCAAATTGATTGAGTGGCGTTTCATAATACAGATGGACAATGACCCAACCCAGGACTTTATTAAACACATAGAATGGCTGGGGTGCCCCTGAGGAGAGGTTTGGGGACTGAAGCAGTGTTCATCTAGCCATCCAAGTAGATATCAGTAACTTTTTGGAGAACAGAAGAAATTTTTCGTGGTTTTTATTATATCGCTCTTAATTTGCTTGTTTTAATGTTAAATTGTGTTTTTTGTTCTGAGGAAATGTGCACTGACTACCCAGATAAATAGCTTTAAACATTTCTTTTGACTGCCTAAGATTTTTAAGACTGCCACAGTACTGTATACAGTTTTTTTATTTTTTTTTATTTTTTTTATTTATTTATTTTTTCTACCTGCAGAAAGATCATATTGAGAAACATCAAGTATTGGGGTGGGGGACAGGAAGATAATTATAATTGCCTAACATAATGCTGCATTATTGTTTGTAAGACATTGCGATATAAGTTTTATAAATGAAAATATATGAACCAGCAGCAATGTGATGTGGTGGCAAGGGGACTTGGCAAGGGGTGTCCCTTGAGTGTGCGGGTACTTGTCAGTTAGTCAGGTTTCATGTTACAATTCATATCTTCAAGTTAAAAGACTTTCTGATAGAAAACTACAAAGAAAACAGTTCTTTTCCTGGACTAAAATGGGTTATTATTGCTGAATCCTTGGTATCTTCAATCAGCTTGGCACTTATAATAACTCATTTGTCAGCACAATTATCTCCTGATGTTATCAGTGCCAAGAGCATCAATCAAGATGCCTCTCCACAGGTTGCTGTGTGCATACATTCCGCCAGGTCAGAATCAGTGGAATTTCAAGCGGTCGGCTAATCTAATGTGACATAAAATATGCAGCACTGACCATTTTCATTTGCCTGTAAACCTTCAAATGCAAATAATTTCTGCCCAATAAACACCGAAACTTTCACCCAGAAATCATAAAAAAATCATTGGGAAAATACTTGAATTTCTCTGTGTTTCTGTGTTCCTAAATGTTTTTGTTTTGGACAAATAACTGACCTGTTGCCAGTTAACCTAATTAGTTGTGAGATTTTCATCCAGTTGTTTTGTTTTCACATTACACAACTTTTCCAGTCTTTTATTGCCCCTGTGCCAGCTCTTTTGAAGCATGTTTCTGGCATCAAATTCAAATTGAGCACATGTTTGTCATACAACAATACAATTTCTCAGTTTCAACATTTGACATGTTGTCTTTGTCCTATTTTCAATTAAATAATAATGTATTATTTGTAAATCATTGCATTCTGTTATTTACATTTTACACAGCATCCTAACTGTTTTGCAAACTGAGTTATAGATCTAAGACATGGTTCCATTTACTCGGCCATTGCACACCTTTATTTTCTTAGTAGTACTTAAGGTTTAAGCAGCACTTATGTCTATGTAAGTTGGTGTATCAATCTTCATTGTATGGGTTTAGCTGCTGGCTATGCATTCACTGTCAGCCTTGACAAATGATCAATCCACTACACTATGGATAGGGAACCTGACCCATGGAGAGCCGGCCCACTCAATCATCCAATAATAAAGCAGTGGCTCTCAATTCCAATCTCCAAGCATAAGGATGGCTGTCTTATGCTTAGGGCAGGTCATTAAGCACACACTACCTCGGACTGACATGTTGTACACATTGTACTCAGACACTCATTCTGTAATAGGATGACTGTCTCTTTTTGTGTGTTGTTCTTATTTCTTATTTATTACTTTAACTTATGCTGCTAAACAGAGAGCTGCTAAACTGTTTTTTCACTGTTTTTGTAATAGTAACACTAAAGATTTATCTTTACTTAAGTGATTGAACCCCAAATAATTTCAGTGAAATTTCTCTGTAAATATCTGTAGATTGTACATGTTCAGGCATGCAAAATATGTTAGTCATTCAAAATACATACTAGGAATAGGCCCACATCTAAGATCTTGGGTACTAGGTTTAAGAAATTAAAATAATATGGTACCAATCAATTTTTATACCAATACCATTTAATACAGCAGCAATAAAATATCCATATCCATAATTCTAATGAAGTTCCATAGTTATTTGAAGTGTTTTTACAAATATGATGCAAGTCAGATCCAGGACATGCTGGAGAGATTATATCCCTTGACTGGCCTGGGAACGCCTTGATATTCCCCCAGTGGAGCTGGAGGAGGTGGCTGGTGAGAGGGGGGTCTGGGCATCGGTGCTTAGACTGCTGCCCCCAAGACCCGACCCCGGAAAAGCGGCAGATGGATGGATGGATGGATGGATCCACGTCAATTTAAATCATAGCACAAGTAATTCTATTAATTTGCATTTACAGTACTGTAAGTACATGAACATTATCTACTAGGTACTACAGAATCATTGTGGAGTATCGAATAGCATGTTCTCTATGTAGCGGGAATCCTTGACTTCTCTCTTCAGAAAGCAAAATTAATTGTACATTAATCCAGCAGAAGATGCCACGGGGCGGGGGGGCAAACCCTGCAATTGGCCATGACTCAGTCTACACAGTGGTTTCTGGAACCTGGTTCAGAGTAATCCAACAGGTTTGCTGCAGTATTGCCCAGTTGACATAACTGACGCTATAGGATGCAAGGAGTCTTTGAGGTGGTTAATTAGCTCACATTAGCTCATGACTGACACATTTAGTACAGTAGCTAGCACTGACTAACTTCCAAATATCTTAGGTTATGTAGGGATGTAGAGAAATGTAGAGATGTAGAGAGAAAGTTTGTTCAAACATGAGTTGACATGTTTGCACGTAGCAGTTAGCACAAGGGCCTAAAATGAAAGAAATGTCAACTGTGTTACCTGTCAACTGTGTTACCAATCAAGTGTAACACAGTTGACTGGGAGTAACACAGTTGACAATGTTGGGAGGGTTTATTGTCATAGTGTATGCCTTTGAGTGTTTTGATACAACTATTAATTATACACAAATTTCATAGTAACATATGAACAAGTGCAATCACAATGAATTTATAGGTATACCTCATACAATACGTTGACAAATTGGTCCAGTTCTCTGTCAAAAATCTTTTAAATGTTGACTAAACATTTTTAGACATTTTTAGAGAGGAAAGTCTTACATAGGGATATTGAATAACTTCAAATTCAGGTGGATTTATGTTGAAAATATATTCATCCTAGATGATATTAGCTCACAGAAAATCCATTATCAAGCTCAAACTTCAAATTTTCAAATCAGTTAGACAGAAAATCTCTAAACTTTCAAACATGTTTTATCAAATGTGTCTCATTCATGTCTTCTATAACACAACTTTTGTCTATAACACAGTTGACAAAATGATGTACTGAATGTTCACTTTCATTTAAACATCTCAGAAATCATTAGTGCTTAAGCTTGGCAACTAATGCATTTAGCACGATATGGAGGAATGTTGTGGAAACAACTTGACTATTTAGCAAAATCGTACACTGATTTCTTCACTTTTTGGTTGATATGAGCAATGTGAAACAGAGCATAATTACAAAACTAAATAGAAATGGGGATAAATAAGGAAAGCGCATAACCCAGAACTCATGCTGAAATTCACACATACAGTACAAGACACGTGATTAACAAAGAGGCTCCCAAAACTGGGTGGAGTGTTGGCTCTGAGGCTAGGGACCTGTGGCAGCAATTAGAAAGTTGTGGTTCAAATCCCATGAATGCCTGGAGTGACTCTACTCTGTTGGGCCCTTGAGCAAGGCTCTTAATCTGCAATTGCTTCATCCAGGGTAAGATGTTAATTAATCTACATCCAGCCCTATAAGGAGGTCCTCCAACTTACAAGGAAAAACTTGGGGGTTGGTGGCAGGATTAGCACTCCAGCCACCAGGAAGAAAAACTCATACTGGTCCAGTTGGACTAGTGTGTGCTGCGGTATTGCCCACCACAGAGCTGCACTAAGGTTCTCATCTGTGAGGTGGTTTTTTGTGTGCACTGTACTCAGAGCATGCTCCTCACCTCTCTTCCAAATGGCCTCTGATCAGCCATCTGGTGGCCTAGGAAGCAGGGGGAAAACACTGAACTGAAAGGTACTAAGGACAGGAAGGGATGTGCCCTCTGCATTTGACCCATATGTGACATAGCAGGGTCAGCTAATTCAGCACTCAGGGTACCTCGCTGGTTGGGGATTCAAACCAACAATCTTTCAATTACAAGTGTGCTTCCCTAACCATTAACCCAACACTGCAGTCACTGCTGGGCAGACCGAAGCAATGCAGTGACAACGGCTAATGACAAGGCAGTTTCTTCAGAAGAGATCAATACCCTTTCATTATAGTTCTTAACAGGACTACAACAGGCACCCAATGAGCACAGAACCCAAATATTACAAGGAAACACAGGGAGGTCAGATGCCGGACAGTAGTGCTCACACATGGTGGGTCATTCATACAACACCAAAGACATGCGAAGATCGAACAGGATTCACACAAGACACGGGCAAACACACGCGCAACGATAGGGAAATACAAGTATTACAGTAACAACCAACAAGGGGCTATTTACAACTGCCCGCAAGCATGCTGGGATATGCTGACCCGTCAGCCCTACAATATAATACAACTATACTAATGTACATTTATTATACAAAATTATCTCCATATTCTGTTTGCAATATCCTCCTTCTTCTCCTTACATTCTCTTACTTTTTCCCCATCAGCATTCCCAGTAAACCAATTTGTCAGGCAAGTATGAATTCATATGTTGAGAATCATGCATGGACTTGAGTCCTGATCACCCACACCGTTAACTGATATGCAATATGACATTCACTGACACCAACGCTAGGCAGAACCTACATCTGCGGCCTTAAGGCTGATGTACACTTCTGCATAGAATCTAAGTCATCCATAGCCTTGTATGTGGTAGCCTCGTATGTGGTAGCCTATGCCATAGCCTGATGCCTGTAGTTACATTTCTGGGGAGGTGCGCGACAGGCTAAGGTGTAGGGCTACTGATGGTATAGATTCTATGCAGAAGTAAAAATCAGTCTTTACCCCTCATGTTCAACAATATGGCTACTCCACCCTTCTTCATGAAGCACAGGTCAGGACTTTAAGAGGAGTTATTACGAGATATACCCATGTCATGATCTTCATTCTTATTATATACAGATATGTATATACTGTATTTAAAATATGCAAATATGCAATGTTAAAATAAAAAACTTTAACTTCACAGGATAAAAGTATATATAGAGAGAGAGACAGGTACCTAGGACTAATGCTATGTGGCGTGCATAGAAAACAGGAAAAAGAAAGTCATTTTCTCTCAATGACAAATATACTCAACAAAGCAATTTCCATTAAGGTACATTTTATGTACAGTACTGTATTACAATAATGTATTTTAATTCTACACAGTTCAGTAATTTGAAAAGCATTTGAAACAGCTGTACTGTATTTTGGACGAATCGATAAAATTCAGTACATAGCGACACTGTCCGTTTTATTACCTTATGTAATAAATTAAAAAAAAATTAAATTAGATAGTAATCTGCCTGAGACATGAAGAAAAAGTAAAAGGGAAAAAACGGTTATAATTATGACTATAAGTGTTTTCGACTGTGTACTGTATGATTGGGTTGTTGCATTTGTTGGAGATGTTATTGCATCCTTCACAGGCTCCACGACAATCATTATTTCCTCCCGACTGAGGCGGTATCCTTTAAGTAATTCAGTGTTCATTTACTGTTTCCATGACATTTGGACATGGATTGACAGCAGCCACTTTGCAATTGTTTGCAAGTTGGTCTTAGTGACTTAGGAGTCCTCCCGACTACTTTTTAGTTCTCCCAGACTTAGGTGCAACTTTTAGCGCTAAGGGGCTTTGTGAATTGCTCTTAGCCAAAAAAAATAGGAGTCCTACATTTAGAACTGACATGCCCATTATTTTTAGCAGTTTCTCCTAAATCAGCAAGTTAGGAGCTACTTTTAGCCTTAAGATGCTTTGTGAATACCGGCCCTGGCCTACAGAATAATTAAAATGGCCAGTTATTCCATATGCTATATCTCACATACTCTTTCTTATCAGCCACTGTAATGAACAAAGTTACCCATCATGGTGCAGTTCTAGCTTATGAGTGAAGAACAAATAAGCTATATATGTACTGTATCTACCTTATGTTTAGTAGTGAAACAATAACCTTAGCTAGGTAATCATTCAATTTTCCATACAGTGTTATTGGGCACTTTCACACTGCAGGAAGTTTTTTCAGGAACCAGAACCTTTTTCCAAACTTTTGTCCTATTCACAGTACAAGAACTTGGCCTGACTGTAGTTCCTCTGAAGCAATTCCAGAATCCCTTTTCAGTCCATGGCTGTGTCCGATTTCAGGGGCTGCATCCTTTAGGGCTGCAGTCAAAGGCCGCATGTGTCACAGTGGTGCAATAAGGCTGTCCCATTTTGAAGGCATTTTCCCCATTTTCAAAAGGGACCTAGAAGTTTATTATAAAAGAAATGGGCAATAAGAACAACCTGGTAATCATTGAATATTCCAGTCCATAGCTATATTTCTGGAATGGATGGAAGTCAGATTAATTATAGTACCAGTATTTGTTATTTAATGTAATAATGTCAATTGACAAGTGAGATTGCATGAAACAGTTGGCGTTGTGCTTGTATAAGTATTGCTCCTTTGCTTAAAGAGTTTAATACCAAAAATGTAGCTGGTTCCTTTGCTAATTCATTATACAGGCACCTATTTATGTTTAATCATAATGAGTTTAATTCCAGTGCTCCTTAATCTAAAGAAGAATGACAAATGATCAATTCAGAATAAATTAGCCCAGTCTATGGACACATAATGTCAGTGATAACTGGGTGGAATTCAGTACTGTCAGACTAGTTTTATGTACTGTACCTCTCACAGTATGTGCAAGATAGATCCTTTTCACATCAGTGTGGACTGTGAGGAAAGAGTCTCTGATTACAGGTTTCTGGACGTTCACAAAGCCGACAACATCAAGGAGGCCCAGCAAAGACTCTATCTCCTGGGATTCCTTAGGAAGAGCAACTTGAATGACAAACTACTGATGTCCTTCTACCACTGTCAAGTGTATGATGAGCTATAGCATCTCTGTATGGTTCACCAGCTGTTCCTCAGCAGACAGGGAACACCCTGGAGGGTCATTTTCACTGCCCATGCAGAAAATCATTGGCTGCCCAATTCCTTCCCTTGAGGACATTTCCAGCTCTGACTGTCTCAGCAGAGCCACCAGCATTATCAGAGACTCATCTCACCCAGGACATCACCTATTTGAACTGTTGCCCTCTGAAAGATGCTATCATATCAAGAACAAAAAGGCTCAAAAACAGTGTTTTTCCCCAGAACCATTATCTCACTCAATTCAGCCTATAGCCTTGAAAAACCTTGAACATGCTTATGACCTCACCTTTTATTGTGGCGATGACCTAAACAACGGTTTGTGAGCCGTTTGCTGTATTTTTTGACCCCACTAGATGGTGCTCTCTGTTCAAGAAAGGGCTCGGGGTATGCCCCAGAGCAAACCAGTGGCCTCATATGGTGGGGTCAGGGGTACAGCGGATGGCTCATGAAGCATCGTTTTGCATCACTATATCTATTAGCATGTGCAATACGTTCTTAATTACGCTGCTTCGTATTTAGCGTGAAACTGAATCACAAGGGGAGAAATACCTATAACATTTTATTTAAACGCTTTTTGTCAGTCATGTTTTTTTTTTTTTTACATTGTTTACATTTCAGTTCTTTACACCCCTTTTCTATTCGGTTTTATATTCTATATCCTATATATCTATATTTAATATATATTATATTTATATTTGTATTCTGTTTATTCATGTTTATATTTTGTTTATTTTATATTCTATTCATCTTACTTCATTCTGTATTTGAATTCTTCCTGATTCTTTTCTTTCTTGTGCCACCAAGGAAAGTCTTCCAGTGTCTTAGCTTGTGCAATGACCGTAAAAGCATTCATTCATTCATATTGCCCACAAGGAAAAATTGAGATTTTATGAATGAATATAGGGTAAAAAAAAAAGCTTTTCAGCTGGCAAACTGTGCATGATGTCTGGACAACAGATCTTATTCTGCATCCACACCACCTACACCATGTAACTTAATAACCCGTTAATGACCCGAAGACCTAGAATGATGTGGTGTCCCAGTTCCGACCAGATCATGTCTAGCAGCCAGTGTCAGCGAAGAGCAAAATAGACGAATCAGTTTAGTAGAGGAATCAGTTCAGTTCTGTTTTGTATGATCTGTGGAAAGACCTCACAGTCCTCTAGGAGTGGGTCGATTGGGAACAGACAGTATTTCCTGCTATGTCGGCTGAGAAGGAAAAAAAACAACATTTTTAAAATATATATTGATTTATATGTAGCGTGTCTATTGTCAACTTCTTCGTCGATACACATAATAACAGGCTCTTCCACAGGGAAAATATGTCGTATCGATTACCCTTTTAAAGACCGGCGTGTTGTTTCCTCGGAGGCGCCGCGGTGACAGATAGAGGTGTTAATTGTCTTGGTTCTCGGACCTGTCTTTGTACTTTTGTTAAGGAGATATTAAACCTACTTCCTTCTTTTTATTGGGAAAGAAGCTACCCGCAATGTTAAACCAGCCGTGATTGTTCTGTGTTGCTTTAACTGTTTTCGAAGGACAATATCGACTTCGGACGACTGGGGTAATATGACTGTTTTTCAAAATTTTTTGGAGTTACAATAAATTGATTTCACATTTAATATAATACAATATTTAAATAATATGGGGCTACTTCAACATAAATAA
This sequence comes from Mormyrops boulengeri, assembly GCA_026781065.1. Taxonomy (NCBI): domain Eukaryota; kingdom Metazoa; phylum Chordata; class Actinopteri; order Osteoglossiformes; family Mormyridae; genus Mormyrops; species Mormyrops boulengeri. The sequence goes on along the minus strand of JAODLD010000101.1, from coordinate 28,813,498 downwards.
CTATCTAGGCCTATGTGACAATATTAATATTCAATTAATATTTTTTCATCAAGTATAACATTTCTCTTGGAAACAAAAATATGAACCGTAGACCTATAGTTAGATTGTTAACACGAATATGCCTAGGTGAAAATAAAAATATAGTTTTGAATGTCGGTATTAGTAATAACAGAATTGTTATTCCTTACCGTTCAATTACCATTATTTATTACGGCTTAATTACGATCTGCCTTACTTAAGTGCCGCCGCCGCATGGTTGTAGTATTCATCCAAATTACTGGTAGTTATGAACATAAATACTACGAGATTTTTTTTCTTCTATACATGGACATAACGGGTATGATCGTATAATCGTATGTTCCCAGATGAAACAGAAAGGCTTGCAATAGAAAGAGTATCTTGGGAAACAAAACAAAACAAACAAACAAAATAAAAACCGGACACCTGCTCCATCGTCAGTTGGCGCTCGTTTTAAAGATCACAAATGAACTCCAGCTGTGCTGGTCATCCAGCGGAAGAGAATCCAGGGAAAACGCTGACTGAGAAAGATGACTGATTGGAGAGATTTCAAATCGGAAGGATTTGAACGTTAAATTCACTCAGTGGCACATAGTTCCACAATAGATACTTCAAAGTAATTTTAAATGAAGAGAAACCATATAAAGGACTGTTTTTTGAATTTCGAAACTTACTTTTCTTTTGTTGAAATGCTGCTCACTTTATTCTATTATTTTGATATTATTTATTATGCATGATTATTAACCATGCCAAATATGAGATTGTTTTTGAACACAGAAGATTTCCATCCTCCTTCCAAACACTTATCCTGGTCAGAAACCTATCCTATCTACTCGAAGAACAATATACCGATGTCTGCCTAAAGGTGTGCAAAGGTTTGTCTCTGGGCTGTACCCTATTGAGTATTCAGCAGGAATTTTTTTTATGTAGCTCTATATACCTTAGAAATTTGTATTTATTAAATACAGCTATGTACCATTGATCACAAAAATGTATCTTTCACCACTGGTACACTAATGTACTTTTTCAATAGGTGCTAATATGTCCCTTGAATGGTACCACTCCAGTGACAAATCATTTTAGACCTCGAAGTAGCAGAAATGAAATATATAGGAATAGCTGTTAATTTCTTTTCCAGATGTATTTATACTAACATCAAAGACTATAATGGGAATGGGTACTTTCTCTAGCACCCAAGAAGAGATATTTGAATAAGACTGAGCGAGAGGGGGATGAACATGAAGCTGATTTTGCTCCAAACATATTGATTTTGTAATATATATTACACATTGTTATGCATTTTCAACACATACACATTTAAAAATAACAAATTGTTGTTTATTTTTAAATACATATTTTAGAAAAATCAACAATCCCTTTTAATCTAGGGATGGTGGTGTCCTAGCGCCCTCTATTGACCAGCCGCCACTGGTAACACCTACAATGACTGACTGTGGAAGTGAACAAAGGCAGGCTTTTAAATACACAGATGACAAGGAGTAACAAAGAACAGGTATGGACCATCAGAAAAAAATCAACCAATCAAAAAAGGTGCAATAAATCACAGTTAAAGACAGGAACTAGGAAATATCGGCAACACTGAGGGCTAACATTAGGGAACACTAGGAACAAGCACAGCAAGATAAAACAGGGCACAAGCAGAGTTAACCAAAATAGGAACACAGAGATACACCATAATAGACATTATGGAGAAACCAAAAGCAAAGGAAAAATAAAACCCGATAAATTAAACAAAAGGCGAGGCAGGCCTCAGGCCAGCCTAGAACCTGGGACTGGAGTAATGTTAGCTTCTGAGCAACTCACTCAACCCATTGAACTTTGCAGCAGCCTAGGGAGCAGGGAAACACACTTGGGATTTAATGCTATAAGACAGAGGAAACAGAATGGCCAGCGACACCTGCTGGCCAAATGGGGACAAAACAATAGGGACAGGGCCAGGCAGGCACTGACCCTGACAGAGTGAGAATTGGTGTGTGTGTGTGTGAACTTTTTTCTGGAACCTGGAATTTCTGTCAGTTCCCACTGCAGGAATATTTTGATTTAATTGTAGTGTCTTGGCGGCGCTACTGGGGTGGAGCCTATAGTGATATCTTGCTGATTGGGTGACCACAAACACCAGTGCTAACTTGGAAGTTTTCTGGAAGTGCAGGGAACAGAGATAAGGCCAAGAGAAACTGAGCAGATGGAATTATTTTTGTACCCCAATTACATTTAATATATCAATGAATTTTTTTTGCTTGCGTCTACATATTTCTTCATCGGAAAATTTGATCCATAACCAATATAGTTTTAGTTTTGTCCAATAGTTTGTACCTATAGTTTTGGGTGGAGGTGTAATTTCCTATAAAATTATGTTGACTTTAGCCTACGAGGTTGTTGTGTTTCCCATGCTTGTTTTGCTTAAAGGTCCCAGTTCCTGTTGTGCGGTGAGAAAGTCACGAGGAACTACAAATTTTCCCAGTTGAGATGAGCCAGGAACTAGGTTTCTGAATTTCAGTGGGAAAGTGCCTCATGAAACACTCATAAAGTACAACAACAGCATAATCCATGCAGGGACAGATGTATTGCCAGAATATGAGCTCACCCCATACCTCATGTTTACCTTTGTAAATGTATTATTTAATGTTTATGTTTTAAAAAGCACCATTTAACTTAATGTTTTTTTTTCTCTTAAGCACTATTTCACTGTGACTTTTCCCTTTAAAATAAAACATGGCATGGCTATTTCTGTAAATTGTATATTCATTACCAAAGCATTTATCAGAAATAGAAAAATATGTAGCTATGTGTTGCATTGCATGTTGATTTAAGTGGTGCGCCTAAATTTTATGCCGGTGCTCCTAAAATTTTCAGTGAAGAGCACCAGTGCTACTGGTGGAAAACGTAATCTGGAACCCTGTTTGCTGTTCTGTCAAATGTGAACAGTATTTAAGAGGTGTAATTGGAGAACAAAGGACAACTGCAGTATGTATTTCTTCTTTCTTCCATTTGCTGCAATAATCAGTTTAATGCTCAGTATTAAACCCCGTGTCTGTGAATTGTAAATAGCCCTTGTTGTACTATTGTGGTTAATAGTTGCATTTCCTTATTGTCGCATGTGTGTTTGTCCGTGTCTTGTGTGTACCCTGTCCGATCCTTGTGAGTTCTAGGCTTGTATAAATCTCCCACCGAGTGTCAGTTCCGCATCTGACCACTTTGTGTGTACGCAGTGTTAGTCGCTTTTCCCATTAAAATAAAATGTAGGCCAATTTAAATTCAATGGACTTTACCTTTCTATATCAAATTAGGTGAGTTGTCTAAATACACGCTAATTTTCAGTAGGCTAATGGTAGTCACTTATAGATATGTCAGTCCCACAAGTTTGCTGGTGATAAAAAATATTAATTTACCACACGTTCTTATGTGAAATCATAAATTACACCCATAAATAACATAATCATGGTAATATTTATGTAATATTGAACAGGTACTACAACCATATAAGGACACCTTACCAGAGCTGTTAAAATTCTACCTCGCTTCTGTTCATTTCACCTACAATTAACCTAGCAAGCTATAAAAGTGGCATTAATTAAGCTGAACTGTCGACACTGTGCATCAATCGGTTCACAAAATTAACATACCTTTGAATTTCTGTGTCCCCATATGAAATATCAATGCCTGCTTCTTTCACAAGCTTTTCAATGAGCGCCTCAGTCATTAAACCCCTGACTAACATTTTTTCACAGGCGTTATACAATTTCTTGTAGAAAAATCTGAGAAAGTGATGTCTTGGTGCAGACCGACCATTATATTTGAAGATGGTTTGAGGTTGAAATAGTTTCTTCCAGCTTTTTTAATACGTCATCATGCAGTGTCCTAACTGGGTGGAGGCGAGAGTTTAACTGCTTCTCTGAGCCGCCTCCTTGGGTCTTCCATTCGGTGGGCTAGTCTTGTTGTCTGGTTTGTCATGTTAATGACTTGGGCTCAAAACTTGCAGGTTCATCAACGAAATAACAGTTTAAGCATCCCTAAGTCCAATAAGACTGAGTTCACAAAACACTCAACACATTAAGTTCTATAAAAATGAATAAAACCTAAATACAAACAAATTTTGCGTAATTTATTTATTGCAGTCCACCAAGAATTTAATTGTACATAACTTCCCTTTATCATGTTAATCTTAGCAAAGCTATGAAACTGATCACTCCTGACTAGCATTACTTCACAACTTAAAACAAGGTCGGGCTTTAGAAATACTAAAAAACGCTATCTTAAGCGAAAAAAAATAATTATAATACAATATCGTGTGCATGGGTGCATTAATGGTGTGTGTGTGTGCCCTGCGATGGGTTGGCACCCCATCCTGGGTTGTTCCCTAACTCCGGGATGGGCTCTGGACCCCCCGCGACCCTGAAGAGGACAAACGAGTTCAGAAAATGAATGGATGGACGGATAATACAGTATCCCTAATAGGTTTTAGTGGGAATCCTAGTGCATGTTACAAATATGGCATGCTGTACTATGCTTTGAGGAATAAGTGGTACAGTCAGTTAGTACCTTATTCACACGCATACAAGTATATGACACTCAATCCCTTCAGTTCAGAGCTGTAATGAAACTTTGAACTCTTAATTTCTCTTAATTTAAAAAATGCTTTCTGTTAGGAGTTCTAGGCTCACTGTGACCCTGTTATAAGCTGATGAACGAAGCCTTGTTTTCAAGCTGCATATTTAAAAACATCTGCATAGTCATGAAGGATTACTGATTCTGCAACATGGTGACCTTCAGCGAATTCCTCCTCAGCAATAAAATCTCCATTACTTTCTCCAGCATGCCCGGCAGCTCCCCAGAGAACTTTCCAAATTGTGCATGGTGCATAACCAAACTGGGACCATTTCCAGAAATTTTAATGTCATTTAGGTCATGTTGGTGTAGTTGTGAATTATATATTTATTCAGATTAATACTGCACTGTGTTGTTATGATTGTGTTTTTATTAAAAACCTTTATTTTTCAATGCTGTCAAGAATCAATTAATAGTTTTAATGTTATCATAATAGTTGGTATATTACCTCACACATCAGGAGTTGTGGGCTCGGTTACTGGTCCTTGCTGTGTATGTGGGTTTTATTTTCTAAATGTTTGTACAGCACCCTTCCCTGAGCCGACACCTTATCGTGGTGGAAGGGTTTGCGTGTTACGATGATCCCAGGAGCTAAGTTGCCCGG
>JAODLD010000101.1:28788451-28808150 GCA_026781065.1 Mormyrops boulengeri | reverse complement strand
TTTCTCGGCTGGCCTGGGAACGCCTCGGGATTCCCCCGGAGGAGCTGGCTGAAGTGGCCGGGGAGAGGGAAGTCTGGATTTCCCTGCTGAGACTGCTGCCCCCGCGACCCGACCTCAGATAAGCGGAGGATGATGAATGGATGGATGGATGTTTGTACAGCTTTCCTTATTGTATTCCGGGTTTCTCCTACAGTCCATCCATCCATCCATCTATCCATTTTCCCACTGCTCATTCAGTACAGGGAAGGGAGTGGAGCCCATTCCAGGCATCAGACCCCAGGTAGGTGTAGACTTTGTATGGTATGCCAGGACACAGTCACTCACATATACAACTGAACATAATGAGCTATTTGGAAACACAAAATGACATAAATCGAATCGGGATAAAAACCCAGTATTCAATCCAAATGCAGCAACCCAGTATGCCACCAAGGCAAATATAGAGTCTTCACACAGATTTTGCTGGGAAACTCCGCACAGACTCTGCTGGGAAGTCTACCAACCTCTGTCCCCGCATTGTTGGACCAGATCTCGGTACTTCGTGGATTTCCTTCGTGAGACCTCTTGGCAACCGTCTTCCCATAGGACTGTCAGTTCGATCAGGATAATCCTCTTCACCTCTTGAGACTGGATAAACACATCAGGCCACAGGGTTTTCTGAAGTCCTAGGGAGAACGTAACTTCCATTCCAGATTCACCTTAACCTCCCGTGACTGTACAGTTTGGTTCCCTTAAATGATGGTGGTTTCTCTCCCTTGCTGATGAACTGGTTGGGCTGCACTGGACTCATATGGGCCTGACACTTTTTCTGTCTCTCCTGCTCCAAGATGTCAACCAGTGCTCTGAGGACCTTGCTGTAACACCATCGGTATCTTCCCTGAGTACGTGCAGTCTTGCACCCCATCATCTCTGCACCAGCATGCCTCTCCCTCAATATAACTTGCCCTTGTCCTCCCTCAATCCCCATCAGTGCAGGGGTGAGTTTCCCAATAATGATGACTCTTAGCATCTTACAAACACTCTAAAGATATATTTTACAAAAGGTATTTCTTTTCCTACGTCTGTTTCCCAAACTATCTCTTAAGAGAGAGCTTCTTAAGTGCAACCTTAATAGGCGCCGGAACACCTGATTGGTTGACATCGATGGCTTGAGAATTGATTATTCCCTTCATGCAGCAACTGCTTGACTGCCAAGAGAAGTGGAGTTCTTTATAAATATAACACTGCAGCAGTTCTTCAAAATATTGCTATTAATCAAAACTGGGGAGAAGCTAAAAATAAAATACAAAATTAAATAATTTAATCAACTAACCACAAATATGATTTTCCCCAATTAAGTGCACAAACCCACCTCCCCAGATTGTAGTATCAACATTTTATATTCATTTGCTCTATAAAACACCTGCATGCACCAATATGTGTGCATGTCAGTGATATAAGTAATGGCACAAAAGCTGAAAGAAAAGTTGCGTTATTGTTATAACATTAGAGAATATCCTATGTGCTTCTGTATTACCTACTAAGGACTATTCCAAGGTGCTTTTTTGGGGAAAATATATTAGAGAAATGGGTAAATGAACACACAGAGTCGACTCTTATCAACCTCAATAACTCAGATTTTGATATGCTGTGACTTTGCCACATTTACAGAGGTGTGTGCATTCCAGGGCCATTGGAAATTGGGGAAATGCGTCCACCCCAATATCAGCGCAACCCCCCCCTTCCTTCCCAGTTCATAAATAAATACTATAGTCAACAGCATGTTCCTTATCTTTCATTATGAATCCGCGCTTTACGCGCTAGGACAACACCTAACGAAGATTGTAGTCATGTATTGGAAAAATAATTTTATTATGTGAACCAGTTATTTTTTTACTTAAATGATGCTTGGTTATGAAACAATACCCTTAATCATGTTATCCTTATTTTAAATGGGCAGTGTGAGCCGAAAGCAGCGATAAGAGACAGCTAAGAGAGGCTCAGACCAACCTTACAAAAGAATATCTTATGGAAGATATATTCAACTAAGAATGTTTCAGGAAACACGTCGGAGCATTAAGAGACTATTTAAGGTGGAACTTACGAACAACGTAGCGCTAAGAAGGTTTCAAAAAATGCACCCCAGGTTTGTTGCTGTTAGGTATCGTACACTGATCGAAGCAGGAAAGAGATGTGATGTACTCAGTATTAGTCAGTTGAAGTACGAGTGTATCTCTGTCTGTCCCACTCTTGCAGGAGTGCAAGTACATGCACTGCCTTGCAAGGACTCACTACTTCCTTTTTTTCCTCATTGTAGTTGAAAGAATTGTTTTTTAGTTGGCCAGTCATTTAGCCTAATTGGTTTGTTTACTAGGCGTGTTGACAAGGCAGAATATGTCACTTGAATCCTGCCTATTGGTAATATACTGGTATATACAGTGCTAAGCATAAATGAGTATGCCCCCTTTGAAAAGTAAGATTTTAATCTATATCTCAATGAACACAAGAACAAGTTCCAAAAATGTGACAAGACTGAGTTTTATAGAACATTTACTTAATTCATGAACATGAAAGTAAGGTTAATAATATAACTTAGATTACAAAATCTTAAGTTTTACTCACATCAGGTGATGCAAAAATGGATACACCCCACAACAAAAACTGCTAAATGAAGTATTTTGTATAACCTCCATGATTTTTAATGACAGTGCCAAGTCTTCTAGGCATGGAATGAACAAGTTGGCGACATATTGCAACATCTATCTTTTTCCATTCTTCATGGAATGACCTTTTTTAGAACCTGGATTTGGTTCAGATCAGGAGACATACTTGGCCACTGATTCACTTTCACCCTTCAGAAATGTAACAGTGTCCTTAGATGTGTGTTTTGGACCATTGTCATGTTGGAAAAGTCCACAATGACCAAGGGCACGGAGTGATGGTAGCATCTTCTCTTTCAATATAGAGCAGTACATCTGTGAATTCATGATACAATGAAATGCAGCTCCCTGACACCAGCAGCACTCATGCAGCCCCACATACAGACACTGCCACCACCATGTTTCACTGTAGGCACTGCATGCATTTTCCTTTGTACTCCTCACCTTTACGACGCCATACAGTTTTGAAGCCATCAGTTCCAAAAACATTTATCTTTTCTCATTACTCTGAAGTATAGAGTCCCAGTAGTCTTCATCTTTTTCAGCATGGGCCCGGGTAAATTCCTGATGGTTTTTGTGCTTGGGCTTTAGGAGAGGCTTACTTCGTGGACGACACCCATGCATGCCATTCCTCTGCAGTGTACGCCGTATTGTGTCACAGGAAACAGTCACCCCAGTTTGGCTTTCTACTTCTTTAGCTAACTGCAGTGAACTTGCATGGCAATTTTCTTCAAGCCTTCTCATCAGAAGACACTCCTGTCGAGGTGTTAACTTCCGTTGACGGCCTGGAAGTCTCTGTGAGATGGTTGCAGTTCCATCTTTCTTAAATTTTTGTGTCACTTTTGCTACAGTATATTGACTGATAAGTACAGCTTTGCTGATCTTCTTGTAGCCTTCACCTTTCTTGTGTAAAGAAATTATTTTCTTTCTCAGGTCTTGCGACTTTTCTCTTCCATGTGGTGTCATTGCTGACAGCATGGAATGGGAAGGGCTTTCTTTGTCAAGTAATGTCCTGTTACAGTCAAAATGCATGTTTAATGAATTGTTGATTACTTGTTAATTAGAATTTTGTAGTCTAAAATTTGGCTTTGCCCCATCAAACTTTAAATGGGGTGTACTTATTTTTGCAACATGGTCTTGAATGAATTTGTTAGGACATTTACATATTTATGTGAGAAAATGAGCAAATTTTGTTTGCAATCAATGGCCCACATTTGTGGGAGTACTTAGTAGTATGGTATCCCATAGAAAATGTTGATTCTGAAAGGAAACTAAAGGTTTTCTGACAAATCTGTTGGGGTGTACACATTTATGCTGAGCACCGTTCTTATATATTTCTATATAGTATAGTGTTATAGACTTTTTATATAATCCTGATATAATCATATGCGCTTTGGACTGTAACATTTCCTTCCGAACCAATGTTAAAAAAAACTTTTGTTTTGTTTAATTTTCGTGTTTCTGAACACGGCACTATTCCGTTTGGCCGTGCGGCGTTTGGCGCGTAACTTAATACGCGCCTCACCCCCCCGGATCGCGTAGTGGCAGAAAGGGTCATGTATATGCAACACGCGCATATTTAGTTGTTTCTCCTCCCAAAGTCTGGAGTTATGTCAGTGGGATGGTATGCGTAACCTATGAAAGCGCGCAGCTATGCACTTTTTGTGCTAATTGATTGCCTACATTATAATTTTATTTTGTAACATTGGCCAAGTAGCCTATTCTTCTTCTTCTTCTTCTTATTATTATTATTATTATTATTATTATTATGTTGCTGTTTGTTGTTGTTATCGTTGTTGTCCAAAGAGGAGCGTCAGTGTGTTTTTGTGATATATTTCGGGTGACCTCTGTGTCTCTGTGACAGAATAGCAGGTAAAAGTTCAAATATAGAATAATGTAGTATAACGTTCATTAGTTACGAGGGGTTTCGGGAAAGACTCACTAATTAACTAAACATTTAAGTACGAGATAACGAAGTTATGAAACGCACCCCGGATTCATTATACAGCTGCGTTTTGACGAGAAACTAAGACTCACAGTTAGACGATTAATTATAATCGAACGAATCAGGCAGTTATGTTCATAACTACAGTGTTTAAATGAAATATATTTTTAACAGATTGAGAAGTGTAATATTAGTTTTGTAAAGAAAAACAACATACCTACTAATAGCAAGAAATCACCGACGACGACGATCACAGCGTTATTAATAAAAATAGTAGTAACAAATAAATAATTATTTATCATTCTCATTTAGGATTTGAAAAGCGTTGAAGTCTTGCGTTTGCACTTTGGGTTTCGTGCAAATTTGTTCAAATAGTATGTCGTTCTACAATTTATTCTAAATCTACAATAAATAAATTATGCTTCACTTTGGCTGGCATTATAGACCTATACTTTGGTTTTACAAAAAGGAACTTTTGTTGATAATTTATGATTGTTTTGCTTTATGGTATACACAACAAATGGAGATATGCTCATAAAATAAATATGCAAAACCATGTAAAATTGTATATTTCTTTTTCGTTTTAAGTAAAGATATGTCAAACTGTTCACTGTGCTCCACAATCGAAATCTTGTACTAAATTGCACCGTAAGCACACGCTGCATTTAAATAATCGCTAAGATTTTGCAGTTGATTTGCATATACAAATAATGACAAACCTTCAACACATTTTTAAATAACAAGAACTCATGATTTTATTCACAAACATTATTTTTTCAAAATAAGCAACTTGAAGTTAAAGTTTTCATTATTTTCTAGGAGGTGAGAGAGGAACAGACATATGGTCATGGTAGCAGTCTATGATCCGCGCAACCTACTCCGGGGGTTATAGCTGGTCCCAGCCACCCAGACTATAGCGCTTCAGGCAGTCAGTAACAGCCTGGGTGGTTTTCAGAGCTGATTAAAACGACCTCAGATTCAGCACCTTATTTATTATCTCATATTAGGAGGTCAGTCCCATTTATGGAGGAATGTGAGTCATTAAAGGTTGGCTGAAATATGCTATATGAAATATGGAAGTATGACACAGGGTTCACGAGAAAATCTATGACACTAGCACAGTCATTTTGTACGTTAGCTTTTATAAAAATCATAAACTATTTTAGATTTACTGGTTAGTGTGTGTAATTTTATATATTTCTAGAGAGAAAAAAAAACAAGTTCATGCATGTCCAATAAAAAATAAAAATGCTACATGTGACAGTACAGTTTTTACAACTGAAAATACCATGATTATTTATACTTTAAGTGTTTTTAAAAATCTATGGGAAAAAATGAGAACAACAATAAATTAATAAAAAAATCAAACAATGCATGAATGTATGTTCTATTAATACACATGTAAATAATGGACAATACAATCAAAGTTCTTCTTTTATTTCAATCTCTAAGATACATGGATACATACAGTACTGTGCTAATGCCTTGAGCCCATTGTTTCCCAGGTTAGGCTCCAAACCCTCACAACTCAGATATATCATATAAAAAATGAATGAATGATTACATGAATGAATGAGTGAATGAATGAACATAATCTAAACATAATTTCCTTCCGCGCAGTACTGTATATCAAGTTAGCATCTCTGGACAAGGCCGTAGAGAAGATTACTATGCATATATTAACTGGTATGCCTTTGGAGCAGCATATCAGTGTGGTTAGCACTTTTGCTTCACACCTCTGGGACCAGGTTTTGAGTCTCTGCCCTGCCTCTACATGGATGGAGTTTGTATGTTCTCCCTGCCTCATTGTAGGCTTTCCTCCAGTTTCTCCCCACCATCGAAAAACATTGTAAAGCGAATCACCAAATTCCAAAGTGAGTCACCGAGTTGTGTGCATAGTGTATGTGCCCTGTCATGGGTTGGTGCCCCATTCTGGGAAATTCCTTGCCTTGTGCCCGTAGCTTATGGGATAGGCTCCCGACCCCCATGATCCTATGTAGAGCAAATGGGTTTAGAAAATGGATGGATGCCCCTGACCAATTAGCGGCATTTCTGGACAAGGTCATAGAAAAAATGTATATGCATATATTAACTAATATGCCTTCGGACCATGTCCTTATGACCACATGGCAGGTGACTGCATGGCACTCACATTGAATAGTTTTTGAGTAGTTTTTTTGAAGTTGGAGAATTTGGACTGTCCCCTTAGGAAGCAGTAGAATCAAAAACTGTGTCATATGACGTTCTGTGTTAGGTCTTAGTCCCCCTTTTCCATTTTTATTGCACCTTCTCAGTTATCTGGCTGTGGGTTGCATAACAATTCTGTCATGTCTATAATTTTTTCCATTAAAGCAGGTTTTTGGGTTTTCTTTGGTGCCAATTGCATGTATTCAGCCCTCCAGCTTATAAGCAATAGCACAAAAGTGTCTACAATATTTTGTACAATAGAATATCTTTACTGTCATTGTACATGTGCACTGGAACTCTGTGTTTTCCTACCAATGCGGCATCTCGTAAGAGATAAATAAAAATTAGGTAAAGAAAAACACAATGAAGAACAGTAAAATACATGTGTACAATTATTATTATTATTGTTATGATATTGTTAATTGATTGTTTGATCGTTATGATATCCTTAATTTGGGTGTCATGTTTCTCTTGTTATTTTTTTGTCTGTATGTGTCCTATGTATGATCACATTGACTGCATATTTGACAGTACACTGAAGAAGCTGCGAAGGAACAGATATGCAGGCACAACAATTTTGACAAGTAATATCCCTTTTCAGGTGGAGCATTTTGTGATGCTGTAGTTTGCAGGTCCCCCTGAGGTTCTTCTTCTCTTTTAGTGTTGTACACGCTCACTAGACTGATTTGGCATCCATAAGGCCTGAGATTACATAAAAGCAATTGTACTTCAGTTGTACGGACACATATGTCCTTCCAGACTACTCCATCTATGAATCAGAGCCTCAGACTCTTGACATTTCCCCAAATTTAGCCCTTTAGAGGGTAGAATAGTGTTTCAGATCTGGTAGTGTGTGAGGCCATTTTCAGTAGGTTGCTGAGTGAGGAATATAACATTTCACAGCCAAGAAAATGGGAATTTGTAAAATTAATACGAAGAAACACTAAATTCTTGCAACGTCAACTGAAATTTTATGAGTCATTGCTATTGCAGCACGGAAACTTCATATAACCTCTGGATGTGATGCATTCGGTCTGTGGTTGCAAGTTCAAGTCCTGCCCATGGCTCCTTATCCAACTGGAGTCTGTATGTTCTTGCCAAGGTGAAATAATCTACATCCAACACAAGATTAATTTGCATCTCTCAAACCCTGCACATAACCTGTTCCAGCTTATTCCTTAAAGCAGACGAGTAAAATTCCTGCTGTCAAAAACCTCCTTTATCAGGAAAACTGTCTGAACAATCAAGATGTTACTGGCGTACTGCCTGACATCATGTAATGACCATACCCATGTAAAGTGCATCCCCCTTGCAATGTTAATTGACTTTTGAATACCCATTGTGCATATGGTATTAATCCATCAACCAATCCAACTTCTAACAATTCATCCTGGTTAGGATTTAGGGGAGTGGTCCTCCTGCTACAGTTATGTAGATATGTAGACTGGATAACTGGTGTCCTTAAAGTGCCCAAAGACTATGACTCTGTGTGAGTGTGCACATGTGTATGTGCCTTGTAGTGGACTGGGATCCTGCACGGAGTGTATAAGCAGTCCTGTGCCCTATGCTTGGGACCCCATATGTCTTAACCAACAATTTCTGTAATTTTTACAAATACAAAATCATATTATATTTATATATTTTAATTCAAATTTAATTGTACATATTTTTTTTTGAGTTATAGTTTGGCAGTTCTATATATTCGATTCCTCTCCTCATTCTGATAATTTCCTAATAAAAGTTACGTGTACTTCACTTTTTCACGCATGACGGATTTTGATTTGAAATGATTACATATATTACAGTGTATTATAATGCTTGACGTCGTAAACTATTGCTTAAAGGTTAATTGTTTTAAACGTCAATTGAAAACATATACTGACAGATGTCTACATCATTTGTACATTCATTCAACGCGAAACTTTGCTTTGTATGTGTTAAAAACATTCCAAAACATATCAAACATAAACAACTCTTGTTTATTTTATTACACGAATGAAAGATTGTTCGAAAAATAAAAAACCTCTTTAAATGATAGTCTTTGATTATATATCTGATTCTTTAAAGATTATGCCAACTTCCCACCCGATTCTTTAAAGATTATGCTAGGTATACTCCCACCCGATTTCCAAAATTTAAAATGTACATTGAATTAATAAAGTCGATTTTTTTTAAGTATACATCTTGAAAAAGCAGAATGTTGCATCAGTATCCATCGAACCTGTACTCAGTGGCTAGTACCGTTTTGTTTGCTTGTTTCATATTCTAGCATTTCTCATCTCCAAATCATCATTTATGTAATAAAATTGATCATTGAGGAAATGGCAAAATATTTTAAATTGAAATTGTATTATTTTCTTTGTAGTCTCAGAATTCGTATTTAAATTGTTTTTTTTTCATCAACGGATCCATCCATAATGAAGCATTAGGCTATTTGCTGTCATAATTACATTGGTGTACAGTGACGAACACTGGTTTTAATTACATTTATGACTTATTATCTATTAAGTATTTTTACTCCAGAACATTTCTACGAAATTGCTTTCATATTGCTTTCTCAGGAATTGATCTATTAAACCACGCAGTTCAACCCGACGACGTTTTTGGTTTATCTGTGTAGAAATGAACAGTTTTAAGGACAACATATCGATTTTTTTAAGACAAACACAGTACACATGTCTTATGTGAATTCAGTGCTTCCCCTTGCCATCTAATAGTCTACTACCTCGCATTTGGATATAATTTGCTTTGGGACTAGAAAAATTAAGGAAAATACTATGATCGCGACCTTGTTGATTTACCTAACGATTTTTCATCCATTATATGTCATTCTTAAGCGATTTAAACACGCATATATATATATATATATTACATTTGAAAATGTGTCTGTATAAAACAACTTACGTTACAGTTCTCTTGCTGTTGGCTCTGGTTGAATATAGAGATTGACACCTTTTCATTCTAGAATAGCTTTTAAATATGCCACGCTCTAGCGTTTGTAAAATAACATCTGGCAGGACATTTAACGGATATTAAGGGAAATTTAAGAGGTATTAAGGTTTTCCAAGCTTCATTGGTTACGTGGGTTAAGCGATATAACCTCCAAGACTGTAGAACAAATTTTTCGAATATACAGCTCCGCAACGCCTACAGCCAAACAGTTTGAATGTAAAGAAACAATCGTTTGGGAACAGTCAACGTACGGACAACATTAGACAAAAGCAGGGAATGTACTTCATAACGCTAATGTCAATCTCATTTCATTTCTATAGAAATTATAATACGATTTCCTGAGATGTATGTAGTAGCATGTTTTAGATTCCTTTAATGCACTAAATGTAGACTAGGAAATGTCCAACGTCCTACATCTTTATATCGACTGTTTTTGTTTCAGTGCAAATTCAGCCTTTAGACAATTAATTGGCGAAGTCGTAAACTTGACCTTGCTTCTGCGGCTACCGTCTGGCTGGTTTGTTTGTTCCTGATTGGAACCCTTAAAGAGGCTAGACTTTTAAGTTTAAACTTGGCCTTGACCTTGAGGGCTATGTCTGACCTGTATGTAAAGAAGCTTGAGGAAAAGAAATGGGGAGGTGGATACAAAGGTTACCAAGTGCATCCTTTCGAAATGGGTGGTCGGAGCTATGCTAAACGCAGATTTTGCCATACACCACAACGGAAGCACTTAAAATTATAAACACTTATGCAGGCGGGCACAGCTCAGTTTTGCCTGTTTGTGGAGACTGCCTTTTGCGCCTCCGTCTCATTAGATGAATCCGAACCAATATCTAAAACAAAAATAGGAAAAAACTGAAAACAAAAACTTATGAAAATGGGTCAGTCCTCCGACTTTTCTCACATGTACAAATAAGTCACACAAGTTGATACTTAAGACATTAAGATAAAAACTTTTCGTTTTATTAGGAAATTGACGTGTAGTCAGTTTTAAAATTTCAAAAGAAGATTAATACAAAACCCAAATACAATTTATTATTTACTACATTTAACGGTATAAGCATGACAATACGGATTATTCATTTTATAGGCTACTTGTGCCCGATATTAACATAATTTCCCAGTTACCTGGTTTCCTAATTTTTACAAAAATTATGCGTAAAAATTAACTTGTTCTTAATTAGTAATGGCAATCGAGAACGTTTAACATTTCGGTTATCTTTATACAAAACAACAAAAGAATCTTTATTTTAATGTACATATAATACTTTGTTTTCAGCATGCCGGAAGTTTGCATATTTGACAAATTAATAGTTATATATTGTAGGCAATATTAAAATAGATCTAAAATGAATGCTCCATTCATCATTTCATTTAGTAACACTAAGTAGCGTATAATGTTTGGAATTACTGTTACAACACGTATTCGGTTGATCTTGCAAAGTATATAGCTGAAATAAAGAAATATTTGAAGATATGTAAATAATAATAATAATAATGTTAATAACAAACTGAACCATTACATCTGTTATCTTCAGGATAAGAGAATCGATTGGCATTTTAAATGCAAAATACAGTCTTAGTTATGCAGTGCTGTTTCGTGTCGCTACTCTCTGCACCACGCATATATATACACAGGATACTACGGTCGATAGGCTCTCCTCCATGTTAAAACGTGCCAGAAGGTTGATATTTTGAAATGTTGCATATTTCAGACAAAGGAGCTGATCTTCTATTTAGTTTGGTACTTTCATTATATATTACAAATATTTAGGCTCATGTACTGATCCGTTTTCCATAACCGCATATTAAATGCACAGCTGGTCCAAGTGAGCTCTAGGAGCCAGGGCAAATCATAGGTGAGACTCCTACCAAGGCACGCCCGTCTTCCACACTTATACACACTAAAGACAATTTATAGACAATGATCAAGCATAATTTTTGGGCCAGCCGTAGTACCCAGAAAAAACTCACAAAACCAAGACTGAAGCCACAACTCTAGATACTAATCACCAGGGTCACCCACATATAAATATATATGTATATGTATTCAAAAAATGAAATCTTTCTGCTTTCACAATAATTATTTTCTAAGAGTGTGCGTCCTCCTTGAAATATTAATGCATATAGTTTAGCGCAATTTTAACTTACAAAGTACAGCACAATAAAGATTATACAGACATTTCAAAAGCAATTCCAAATCATTGTTCTGACAGGCATCTACAAGGTTACGTTTTCGATACCACGTGACCACTTTTCAGCCAATGGATCTTAATTGTTTCGAGCCTAATCCTTGCGTCAGGACATTTCTTTGGATGTAATCGCGTGTGCTCCTCTGGATTTGTCTTTAACTCAGAATTCCCTCGCTGAATGGTGAGCGTGATATGACCACCTCCCTGGTTCTAAATCCTCGTTGGGCTGACACGGTTATGTTTGTATATGAAAACAATTTGGATGATCTGAACAAGAACATGGAAGGTCTGGTCGGTGCGGGCAATTTCGCAACTAACCAGTGCAGAAATCTAATGGCTCACTCTGCTTTGGGAGGTCATCCCTCTAGCCTTGTACACACCTCCAGCTATTCCATGGAAGGGTCTGCTTCAGGTTCGGGGGAAACGGGCAAACAGTGTCCCCCGTGCCAGGCAGTTCCTCAGGGCTCCTCCGCTACGCCTCTTCCATATGGGTATTTCGGTAACGGCTATTATTCTTGCAGAATGGGAAGGGGATCTTTAAAATCCTGTACCCAGTCCAGTGCCCTTACCAGCTATTCTGCAGCCGAAAAATACATGGACACTTCAGTTCCAACAGAAGAATATTCCAGTAGACCGAAAGAATTTGCATTTTACCATGGTTATGCAAACCCTTACCAACCGATGGCGAGCTATTTGGACGTTTCAGTAGTGCAAACAATCGGTCCAGGAGAACCTCGGCATGAGACTCTTCTACCAATGGACAGCTTTCAACCGTGGGCGCTAACTAACGGATGGAGTAGTCAAATGTACTGCTCCAAAGACCAAAGTCAGACGGGACACCTTTGGAAGTCTGCCCTAGCAGGTAATATATATTATATATAATATATATAATATATTTATATATATTTGCTAATTATAGGCTACATATACAACACACACTAATTTTCGTAATTATTTAGCTAAAACAAACACTACTTCCAAATTGCATAAGGATGTTACATAGGCCTTATTATGTTTACGACACACGTTTTTTTATTTTCCTTGAGAACGAATTACTTCCAAGCACAGCTTGTGATTGCGTCCTTTTAAATGAGTAAAGAGTCTACTGGTAAATCCGCCAAATGTCTTATGGCCTTTTCGTAAGTATTCACATTTTACTATGATTCTTGAATGTTATTACAATATGGGAATGTTGTGTTCAGATCGGTTTCCTACTACTGACGGGGGCTATATTTTTATGATTATTTCCAGACGTAGTGGGCCACCAGCAAGACGGCAGTTCCTTCCGTCGCGGGAGGAAGAAAAGAATACCTTACACCAAGGTGCAGCTTAAGGAACTGGAAAGAGAATATGCTGCAAACAAATTCATCACGAAAGACAAAAGAAGGAAAATCTCCGCAATGACCAACTTGTCCGAGAGACAAATTACTATCTGGTTTCAAAACAGAAGGGTGAAGGAAAAGAAATTTGTGGCAAAAGTGAAGAACCCTGCTCCGTAAGGGCCAATGGTGAAATATACTATTGACTTAAAATCATGTTTATATTGTCTTCATTATTCATTTTACACACATGTATGTTTTGCATTTTGGATTGTATTGCTTGCCTGTGAAATCGCCGAAACGACCCCTTTAAAAGGTATGTTCCCAAATGGAGATGCAATAATTGGGAAAGATTTCAATGTATTAGTAAGAGATTGAAATTAAACTCTCCTTACACCTTTAACCTTTGCGCTTTCATATATACTTTAACGTTTATTTCGCTGTCTGATAACATTTGTGGTGCTTATTCTTATTTTCGTTAATTTCAGCACGTCTGCATTAGATTTAGTATTATATATAATACCATCTTTAGTGTTTTTCGAAGAGGCAAACATGCATGCTGAAAAAACACTTCGTTGATGGTTCATTTGGTTTCGGACTTAATCTTGAAGAATATATAATTTCATTGTAATTTCAATAAGGCAATTTATATATTAAGATATTACGAAGACCGTATTTTCTGTCAGTCGCTTGTTAGTATGACGTCATCGTTAGGTGAATGAATTCGTATAACGCAATTATGGGTTGTAGCTTCAAGGCTGCGACCCATAATTGCGTTATATGAATTCAGTTTCAGTTCAGTTTTTTTTTGTTTCGATTTAAATGTCGTAGTTGCATGAAAAATATTAGTATTGTCCTAATCCCGCTGCATGAGAGCGCACGCAATATTCTGCTTTGTGTCCTGTAAAATGCAGCACTTAAAAGCTTTTCATGATGGATTGGAATATGAATGTGAATAATCAATAATATAAAATTAACCATAACCGTCTTGTAATTCAAGTAAAACAGTAACCATTTGAATATTTTTCAATTAATACTTTCCCGCGATTTTTTTAGGAAAATGCGATTTGAAATGCGTTCCGGAGAAATGGGCATGTTAACATTTAAATATGACTGTCTTTACTGTCTACCTTTTGAAGTATTGTATCTGCATTTTGTGTCTCTCTGAATAAAAAAAAATCTAAATTAATGATTAAATATCTTGTCTATATGTCAGATATCAAAAATATCCCTTAACAGAGCTGTAAATTGAGTTAGGATTGTGTTATACTTGGAAGAGGGACATTTTAAATGTTAATAAACTTTTTAAATATCTTTACACAATCAAAAATCTCTACTAGCCATGATTCCTTTTCTCTGTGGGACATGAGTAGTGTCCATGGAGCTTCTCTAAATGCCTTCTTAACCTTGACCTTCAGCGTCATATGCACTGCAGCGAAGCAATGACCTTGACTCCAACTAGACATGAATAGTAAAACAGGGATCGGTTGTTATTGTAGATTGTGTGAATAGCCAGCAAAATCGCTCCTACATAGATCTTGATCCCATCTAAGCATATGTATCATTTGATTTAAACATTCGAAAAATTCTACATCTGCTAATACCATATTTTTGAGATAATAAAAATAAGCTCTTGCTGTAATTATTTGGTGTTTTCGTGGATAATTTATTCATGTATATGGTTCAACAGCAGCAGAGCGCCACCGTATACTTTTTACCTGCGTATTGATAGTCTGAAATGGTTTTATTTTTGTTTTAATAATGATTTAAACATCTTCACATGACGCACACAAACATCCTTCCTGTTATTCTACGTACTTGTCAGCTTCATTACTGAGCGACAAACATAGGATATGCGAGACAAATCCAACTTGTATAAAAATACAAGTGCCTTTACTTATCTAACGGGACTGAATATCTAACGGGACTGAAGGTAATATTGCGAAATATGCATGATTTTTTTTAAAGTCCAGACCTGATCACACATATATTACACGAGATGCTACAATTGCGAAATTATAAAATAGGAAGTGAAAAATTCGCAAAGTACACACAAAACATGTCTGCGTTATTGTTTTGCGCTTCCAAAGAACTTCTTATGTTTGTTTCGAATAACTGAATATCTAATACAGCATGAAAAATCGGAAATCTCAAAGATTTGTAATGAAAATCAATGAGAAATACGTTGTTAAATTCCTGATAAATTCCACAGGCTCTCTATTTAATATTTTTTGAGTGTATGCTGCATAACAGAAGAGGTGTCTTAACATTTTTTCCCACCCAATTCTGTTCCAGCGCGTCGGTAATGTAGGCTAGTCTTAAAAGTGCATAATTTGAACCCCTTGTGGTTTTTCCTAATATCTTGTATTTCCTATGTTTCAAATTTGAAATTGAATGATTGATTTTGTGTATAATAATTCTTATCATTATATAACTGAAGTTTCAATATTAAAGTTTTTATTTTCATGACATTATTCTTGCTTATCGACATACAGACCATCTGAATGACCATCTTATTAATAACTAAAGCAACGCGTGATACGATTTTATCCATTTTCTTCGAGAACATTTAAGTGTACCATTATGCACGTCGGTTTGTATTCATAAACATGACGAAAACATGGACATACATGTAAGATAATTAAATAGAACAGACTAATACCCCAAAAGCGATTACTTTGCTCTCATGGTCGAAAGCAGTTCCACATGCATCTCTATTTCGGAAAACAGCTCAGTGGTTAGACTGCTCGGCCCCTTTCGGCCTAGTAGTCTTTACTGCATTCCTGGTTAGAAAAACGTCAGGAGAACATTCATCAAGTTCACGTGCACAGTCTCCCCACCTCCATGCTACAACTACACCACTCGTCTTTCCCGTTCCGGCTGTCTGCATTGCGGGTATTCTTTTGTTACATGGTTGACTTTGCAGTTGAACTTGAGACATCTTGTAAACAATTAGTAGTCTGGCCTGTCTGGACTAAGATGACAAAGAATTTAGGGAGAATCTCCGCTCCAGCGAACGCAAATAAATAACAATAACAACAAACTAAAGGAAACAAATAAATAAATTTTGGTTAGCAAAAAAATAAACATTATAACAAATAAAAAACTTTTTAAAAAAGTTAGTAAAAAATAATAATGCAAAAGAGTGAACAAAATTAACCACATCTGGTACTTCCCGGTGCAATTCTGAAAAGGTTTGAATTCTAGAAATCTGTGAGAAGTAACATTTATCTGCTACCAATTGTAATATTTGCTTTTAACGCGTTACTTTAATAAAAATAAATTTACAGCCGTTGAATGTTTAATTTCAACCTCGCGGATTAAGCATCGCGTCACAGACTAGCACTATGTTTGGCACTTGAAAGAGTGCTTGAGGTTCTCCTTCCATTGCGCGTGGTGAGGGGCTGATCGCTCTTTCAGGCCTATTATCGGTGGTCTTCTGAGAATTATCGTAGGACCTGTGCAACCGAAACTGTTTTCACAATACTTAATAGAGACGATTATTCGAAGAGTGTATGTTTAACGTGTTTGATTTTGGCTTGTATAGTTACCAAATTGCCCGTAAGTGTGCATGTGTGTGTGGATGGTGCGTGTGTGCGCCCTGTGATGGGTTGGCGCCCCATTCTGGGTTGTTCCTTGCCTTGCGCCCAAAGCCTCCAGGATAGACTCCGGACCCCCCGCGACCCTGAATAGGATACGCGTTGCAGAAAATGGATGGATGGATGGATTTTGGCTTGTTACCATATTTCATTAAAACGAAAACAAACCACAAACGTATTCTACACATTCTTCAGCAGGTGTTTGAATGGACGGCGAACGTAGGTATCTATAGAATTCTTTTACAAAGTCTTACATATCAGGTAACAATTATCAAAGCACATTTTTCCTAAATTAAAACGCTTTTTAAAAAAAAAAAAAAACGTATGCGTGTCTGTTTCGAATCACTCCTAATTGTCGTTTTGACAGTCGTTTCTGTTCCGGAGGTCCCTATACGTGAATACAGGTCATTTAACTTTGCACTTCAGAATATATTCAAGCATTTTAAAAAGTAAAATTTAATTCAACGTAATTAGACCAATGGTATATATATGCCACTAATGCTCCTGTGATAATATTAATTTATATCACAGGTTTGTTTGGTTGCTTTTGGTCTATTTCTGCAATACAACGAAAAGTCGTTACCGCGCAACTCAGACGCTTACTGCTATTTATTCTTAAAATGTTTTCTGTTTTATTGAATCAATTTTTCACTACACTGCTTAAAACGTATTGTATACTATTTTATTTATATTTTTTACGCACGTTTTTCCAAGTTTACACACAGATTCCCCTAAGTAATGACACAAATAAGAGCTTTCCGTATTTGCACGCTTCATAACAATTCCTTAGAACAGTCGTGGATTAGACGCAAGGGAACCGACTTACGCCGTGATGTGAATTTTCTCGGGGTGATTTCGCATCGTTTTGTGCACAATATCTTTGTTTCCCTATATTACTTTCTCCAGGGTTTATGCTAAATAAACGGCTACAAGTGTAATTTCTGAATAATACTGTTAATAATTACTGTCTATCTGTAGCAACTTATCTTAGTAGGCCTATGTTACATTGTGTTACGCAGTTTCATATTACTTAGTCTCGCTGTTAAAATATGGTGCGATATATTTTAATAATATCTTTTAGAAGTGTAATAATTGCTAAAATAATAGTAGTGATGTTACAATAACAGCTAGGCCTACCGTCTGCATTCCAAGTTAAGTTATCAGCCTTGTATGAACGTAGCCATTACATAAAACTGATAACGTATTGACTACCAATTTATTTTCTTACAAACCTTGAGTGGAGACGAAGGTACAAGATTGTATGTAATACATTTCTTAGCCTTAGTTGTCAATGAAAGAATGCTTTGTGAATTTTCACGGGGTAGAATTCTAAAAATTATTTTAAGGCAGAGAATGTTTATGTACATTAAAATAATACATATTTGACAAAAAAAGCTATTTGAACTTTTTATTAACGGTATTTTACCACAAGTTGGATAAAGGCACAAAATTCCCATCACCATTAACAGCCGATCAGTTATGGAAAGGAATGCATGCATAAATTCTATAGTTCACTTACTCTGTATTGTGAAATTTAATGAATGATATGGTAATCCTAGCAACCATTAAATTACTAACTGTAAAGCCCACTGGCAGTCGGAGGAATGCAGCGTTCTGCTTAACGGACCTTCCTCGTTTTAATTCACCAAGGCCTTATTCTACAGTTCCGTTAGATACTTTATGATATTAAAAGAGGTGTTTTATTTGCACCCTAGGACTGGCCACAGGGAAAATTTATAAGCATGACACTGATATTAGGAAGTTGAATGAGAGTGGTAGTATGCAGTGGTGTGAAGCTGCAGTGTGTCTTGGCAGG
The DNA here is from genome assembly GCA_026781065.1 of Mormyrops boulengeri. Taxonomy (NCBI): domain Eukaryota; kingdom Metazoa; phylum Chordata; class Actinopteri; order Osteoglossiformes; family Mormyridae; genus Mormyrops; species Mormyrops boulengeri. Next base: position 28,789,501 of record JAODLD010000101.1, on the reverse strand, counting down.
TTAGGAAGCTGTGGCTGTGATTGGAAGGTCACTGGTTTGAATTGTAGGGTTGGCTCAGTGATTCCAGTGTTAGGATCCCGAGTAAGGTCCTTAACCCTCGATTTCTCCAGGAATAGTCCAACCATGCCTTGTCAGTTATATATTGCACTGGATGAAAGCGTAAGCTAAATAAATAAAATGTAATACAACCCACTAGGATTGGGTGATATGACTGTATTACTAATATAGCATTCAAGTGTCAGTATCTGACAGTGACAAACCAGCAATTATTGCTTCTGTTAGAGACATAGGTTTAGGCCACACACAAAACAGGATAATCAAAGGATTTATGATTTGGTTTACAGTTCAGCCTTCTAGCCTATGTTTCCGATGCAGTTTTTATTTTTTTAAAAAGCAGAAACATTGCCTGTTGCAGTGTGTTCCCCATTCTTGGAAGTTGGGAAGCTTGATGTTCTCACATCTCCAGTTTTTATCTTCCAGTCAGTTGCGTCGAGCTTCCAAACTTATGTGAGTGGTCGAAAAAGGCGGGAGCTTACCATTGTTAATTCTCTTTCAAGATAAGGAAATTGCTGACTACCTTTTGATAGCCTAGCTACGAATTCCTTCTTTACAGCTCCTTTTATTTATGTGAGGGAGAAGTCTTTACAGGCCAAAACTTCGTATAAAAGAATAAATAACCACTGGCAATTTTAGGTGCCCAGTCCTGGGTTATTCCCTGCCTTGGAATAACCCTGGGTGTGTGTGTGAGTGTGTGTGTGTGTGTGTTTGCATGTGTGTGTGTTTATGTGAGTGTGTGCACCCTGTTGTGTGTTGGCAACTGCCCAGGGTTGGTTCCTGCTTGCGCCCATTGTTCCCGGGATAGGCTCCGGTACCTTGTGGTACCTATATTAAGCGGTTTCGGAAAATGAAGGGATGGATGGATTTGCTTATTCTGCTTGCATGTAAAAAATCGAAACAGCGAAATTAAGGTAGGGACGTCTGCTCTTCTGTCAGTGCAACACTCAGTAAATCCTTAATAGAAAGCAAGAGGGTGTCTATCTTATGTGATAG
>JAODLD010000101.1:28767871-28788351 GCA_026781065.1 Mormyrops boulengeri | reverse complement strand
AGATCGACTGGTAAATTGAGAGCTTTGCCTTTTGGCTCAGCTCTTTCTTCACCATGACAGACCGATGCAACGCCCGCCTCACTGCTGACGCCACGCCGATCCGCCTGTCGATCTCTCGTTCCATCCTTCCCTCACTCGTGAACAAGACCCAGAGATACTTAAACTCCTCCACTTGGGGGAGGACCCCCTCCCCGACCCGGAGAGAGCATTCCACTCTTTTCCGGCTGTGGACCATGGTCTCGGATTTGGAGGTGCTGATTCTCATCCCAGCTGCTTCACACTCAGCTGCAAACTGTCCCAGTGAGAGCCGAAGGTCACGGTCCGATGAAGCCAACAGAACCACATCATCTGCAAAAAGCAAAGACCTAACCCTGAGGTCACCATACCGGACACTCTCAACGCTCTGGCTGCACCTAGAAATTCTGTCCATAAAAACTATGAACAGAATCGGTGAGAAAGGGCAGCCCTGATGGAGTCCAACCCTCACCGGAAACGAGTCTAACTTATTGCCGACCAAGTGGACCAAGCTCTGACACCATACCGAACAGCCCTTATAAGGAAGCCCCGACACCCCATACTCCCGGAGCACTCCCCACAGGACTCCCCAAGGGACACGGTCGAATGCCTTCTCCAAGTCCACAAAACACATGTACACTGGTTGAGCAAACTCCCATGAACCCTCCAAGACCCTGCTGAGAGTATAGAGCTGGTCCACTCTTCCACGGCCAGGGCAAAAACAACACTGCACTGGACAAGAGGGTAGCCTCCATTCGCCTTCAGGTGGGAGGACAGGTCCTGACTGTTGTTTGCGCTTATGCACCAAGCGGCAGTTCACAATACCCACCCTTTTTGGAGTCCTTGGAAGGGGTGTTGGAGAGCACTCCTCCTGGGGACGCTCTTGTTCTGCTGGGGGACTTCAAAGCACACATAGGCAATGACAGTGAGACCTGGAGTGGCGTGATTGGGAGGAACGCCCCCCCCCCCGATCTGAACCCGAATGGTGTTTTGTTATTGGACTTCTGTGCTTGTCACGGATTGTCCATAATGAACACCATGTTCAAGCATAAGAATGTCCATATGTGCACTTGGCACCAGGACACCCTAGGCCGCAGTTCGATGATCGACTTTGTAGTCGTGTCATCAGACTTGCGGCCGCATGTCTTAGACACTCGGGTGAAGAGAGGGGCGGAGCTGTCAACTAATCACTACCTGGTGGTGGGTTGGCTTCGCTGGTGGAGCCAGCCAGGTCTGGCAGGCCCAAGCGTATAGTGAGGGTCTGCTGGGAACGTCTGGCGGACTCCCCTGTCAGGAGGAGCTTCAACTCCTACCTCCGGCAGAACTTCTCCCATGTCTCAGGGGAGGCGGGGGACATTGGGTCCGAATGGGCCATATTCCGCACCTCCATTGTGGAAGCAGCTGACTGAAGCTGTGGCCGTAAGGTGGTCGGTGCCTGTCGCAGCAGCAATCCCCGAACCCGCTGTAGACACCAGTGGTGAGGGATGCCGTCAAGCTGAAGAAGGAGTCTTATCAGTCCTTTTTGGAATGGGACTCCAGAGGTAGCTGACAGGTACCGGCGGGCCACGCGGAATGCGGCTTCGGCGGTCACTGAGACAAAAACTTGGGTGTGGAAGGAGTTTGGCGAGTCCATGGAAAACGACTTAGAGGAGATTCTGGTCCACCATCTGACGTCTCAGGCTGGGGAAGCGGTGCAATATCAACACTGTTTATGGTGGGGATGGGGTGCTGCTGACCTCAACTCGGGACGTTTTGGTGGAGGGAATGCTTCGAAAACCTCCTCAATCCCAACGACACACCTTCCAACGAGGAAGCAGAGTCTGGGGACTTGGGGGTGGACTCCCCTATCTCTGGGGCAGAGGTCGTTGAGGTAGTTAAAAAGCTCCTCAGTGGCCGAGCCCCGGGGGTGGATGAGATACGCCTGGAGTTCCTTAAGGCTCTGGATGCTACGGGGCTGTCCTGTTTGACACACATCTGCAGCATCGCGTGGACATCGGGGGCAGTGCCTCTGGACTGGCAGACCGGGGTGGTGGTCCACCTCTTTAAGAAGGGGCTCCAACTATAGGGGGATCACACTCCTCAGCCTCCTTGGTAAGGTCTATTTGTCGAACCTCGGATTCAGGAGGAGCAGTGTGGACAGTAACAGTCCGACAACAGTGTTGAAGTATATTTTTATCGCGATAAAGCGAAATTACGTTTACGTCCCTAATAGCTATGCTATGATTAGTAAAGTGAAATTTGAAAATGAAACGTTTAGTCGACATTTTAGCCTCAAACAACAAACCAATGCTGTAGCATGTCATTGTGCTTACATGTAGGTGTCCCAGTTACACAATGCGTGTGTTCTATTTCAACTGTTTTGGCAAAGCTTGACATCAATCATACATATACAAGGTTTTCTGAATAAATATTGAGAAAATATCAAGAAATTGTCTTCCGAATAAATAGAATGCTGTGTTTTGTTGTTATTTCTAGTAGAGCTCCAGCCCATTTTTGAGTGTTTTTCAATCCCTTTATTTATAGGTTTATACCATATAAATTATAAAATAAATATTTGGGTAACGCTGTCTATGAAGCCCATATTCATAAAGCCTAATTACTGTTCTCAGAATTCACTGCAATATTCATAAATTCATATTATAGACACAGCAATAAATATCTACAAAAAGACATAATACATTACAGCCATTGTCTCATCTATAATGCACTATGAATACCTCCAGTATGACAAGGATGCTTTGTGCTGCATTATGAAGGTATTTATAGTGCATTATAGATGAGACCTTCGTAGAGCATTCATAGTGCATAATACACGACTATAATGTGTTATGCCTTTTTATGAATAGTTATAGCCGTGTTAATGCTATAATGACTGCTTTCAGTAAAGTCTTACCAATATTTTTTTCCCAGAAGGGTAGTGCGTGGATCATTGCAGAAGCGAATATGTGCATTGTTTTCCATCTAATGTGAATAATTTCTATGTTTTATGGATTATTAGGAGGGCTTTTTCATGGAAAATGTTTGAAATATATAGGTCATTACGCACAGGATTACTCTGGGATATTTTAGTGCACAATACTGCAACTTGGATGATCAAATCGAGTAAGTTCTATTGCAAAGATATGCGATTCATGACTGTGTTATACCTATGCAAAGTTACGAGCCTGAGGTTAATGGATGCAAAAATCAAAGCATTTTGCATTTGTTGGGTTCTCAGAGTTAAGAAATATATAAATATTAAGCCACCATGATAAATATTGAGGCATTTTGACGAGTGGTCTTGACAGGCATTGAAATAAAACCTGGAGTCTTCTATGTCCAAGACAAGACCAAGTCAAAATAAAGTTGATTCCGAGACGAGACCAAGACCAGAAAAAAGTGGTTGGAAGACCGGCCTTGAGACCAAGATCTCGAGTACTACAAGACCAGTACACCTGTGTAGATATTCCATTACAAAACAGCCGTTTCCAGCTATGATAGTCATTTACAACAATATCTTAACAGTATTTCTGATCAATCCAATGTTATTTTAATGGACAAAAACCTTGCTTTTTTTCAAAAGGAAGCAAATTTCCATGTGACCCTTTTGAACAGTGTGTGTGTGTGTAATTTTTATATGTTTGGTCAAAGTGATACTGTTTCCTGAAAGTTCTGTATAGCGTTATGTGTTTGTAAATGTCAAGCGTATGTTAATGTCAAGCATATTGTCATTTGATTACAGTGTTTTAACAGTTCATAATCGGTTGACAGTAGAATTGTGATTTCCTGGTATTCATACGTGTGATTTCATGACAAAACACAGTTTGGAGACCAGACATACTCATCTGTGATTCCTCCTGGTGAAAGAGCTTTTAGTGTTTAACCCCTTGTCACTGTTCAGTTGTGTCATGTATCAACCACAATGAATTAAAGACTCCTAATTACAAGACAACATGTCATGTAGTGTGAAAAGTACAGCGACCCGACAACTGCAGCCGCAGTGCTGGCTGCTCCTCTTACAGCATTGCAGTGTGCTCCGGGTCATGGGGGCGGGGGGCTGTCAGCACTTGTGGAATGTGTTACATCTGCTCTTACACTGTGTTTGTGTGTGTGTGTGTGGGGGGGTCTTCCTTTAGGGACTTCACACTGAATCTCACCCTAATGTCATACATGATGCCTGACTGCACACCAGCAGAACTCAAAAGCTTAGTAAAGCGCCTTACAAATTACATGGTACTTTTAGGGTAGCTTTAAAATAAGCTTTAAAGGCCATTTAACCTGACAGGGTTTACTACTGAGGATACACACACATATACTGTGTGTATCATTACCTGTGAGAAATGTCTTTCTTTTATACATATGTTGACCAGAGCATCCCCCACACAGCCCCTAAATCCACCCCAGTCACACACATGCAAACACACACACAGCAGCCTTGACCCCACACCCCAGCCTGTAATAAGCGTAGTGTGCCACCCCCCTTCCCCTGGCCTGGATCCCCAGCCCCTCTTGGGGGCTCCTACTTATAGGCAATCGGTCCCCTTTTCTGCTGGCGCCCTGCTACAGACTGTCTGTCTCGAGCACTATTGTCTGTCTGACTGCTGTTCGCATCGTCCCGGCTAGATTAGCATAAGAAGAGTGAGCCGCCGCAGGCAGCATGGCACAGCGCCCTCTCTGCTTCCACCCTCTCCTCACTCCCTTCTCCTCCTCTCCCTCTATGCCCAGGGACCATTGTTCTTGCCAGCAGAGTGGGGGCCAAGTGCACCAGCCTCTGTGGGGGGGTGTGGATGCAGCTAGGATGGCCCGTCACCTCGCACCAGACAGCTCAGCCTTGCTGCGACTCCGAGGAACACGGCTCTGTGCTATCGCAACCATTGCCCTCGGTGTGTTCAGACCGGGCTCCGCTTCGCCAGATCCTCAAAACAAGTGTTACGCAACAGCATTTACATTCCGATGGCAGAGCAAAACGTCAACCTGAGCCGTGAGGGGCCTGTTTTGTCTGTGGCTTGCTGCATGACACCTACCACAAGCTGGGGGGCGCTGGGCCTTTGAGCAACAAATTCACAGGTCACGTAACCTGAGGGGCCTCTGTGTTTAGGTTTGGGGGGGGGGGGCACACATACACATTTGGGATCTCGTTTCACAGCCCCCTCCAAGGCAACACGGCAGGCAAGGAGCAGCCTGCATCAGTACAGCCATATGATAAACAGGACCTCGCATAGCTGATCCAACATGCACACATGCCAGGGCTGCCCTCCAGACAACACTGAGAGACACTGGTTTTGAGGAACGTTTATCTCCAGGAGGTGGTTTTCTCCTGAATCCAAGTGAGGTGAAGTGCCAGTTTGTGCCTTTGTGGCTGAACTCAGGCCCCCAAGCCACAGGGAACACTCACAGACACAGCCATCAGCATCTTCACCCCACATACACCTTTATAACACTGCCATGGACCCCCCCCAGATAGCAGAAGGCTGCTGTGGCAGTGCCAAGCTGACATGGGTCCAAACGACACTTCAATGTGCACCCTATGCACATTCTGGTGCTGACAACCAGGTCACATTGGTGATTTAGTCAAAAACAATAAATAAACTCAGATGTTCAGAATACATTATAGGCCGATTTGCTGCAATCGTCTAGAAACACCAAAATATTTCCATACTTTCTTTCCTTTTTTCATACTCATCCAGACTTTGCATGGTGTCACAGTGATTAGCCCTGTTGTCTCACACTTGTCAGATTGCAATTCGAGTCTCTGCCCTGACTCTGCATGTGTGGAGTTTGCATTTTCTCTCTGCGTTATTATGGGATTTTTTCTGGGTTCTCCGTTTTCCTCCCACAGAGGAAAACAATGCTGAAATAATCTGGTGTTACCAAATTGTCTACAGGCATGTGTTCCCTGTGATAGGCTGGTGCCTCACCCTAGCTTGACATAAACCTGTTACAAGTTGCCACAACAGGCCAATGAGACATGTGACCAGGAGGCAACCTTTTCAGCTAGAAATAATATGAGCTCAGTCTATTCCCTGGAGATGCTTGCAGATTTTTAGAATAAGCCTTATTTCCCCAACCCCCCTTTCCCATTCTTGTTGTAGAATGCATATGTAATCGTACCCACAATTTCTGATACTCCAGATACTCAACTAGCCCAAAGAAGGCCCGTTTAATTGCTTCTTTAATCAGCACAACAATTTTCATATATATATATATATGAACACACACACATACACACAGCTTGACCGGTCCATCCAGGACTTAGACACTACAGCGTTCCACCAATTTACTTTCACTTCCTCCATTTCGGCAGAATGACCCATCTCTGGAAAAAATCCAACACTCATCCAAACCTCTGAATGATGGAAAGTCACAGTTCATATGGATTTTGGGTCTTCAAGCGAGAAGTCAGCCTGTCTCTCGTGTAATGCAGGCAGCCAAAGTGTTAGGGACTGGGAACCTGGTGGCTGCTGGTTAGGGACTGGGAACCTGAAGGTTTCTGGTTCAGCTACTCAGGGGACAGTGGCCTTGGTGACTGGCAAATTTCCCCATCCAACATCTCATTAAACAAGTTTAAGCCATCTGGATAAAAACTTCAACAACAAAGATGTTAATTTAGTACTGTATTTAGTGAAGGCAAAAGTGTTCCAAACTTCTGTTTATAGAATCAATAAAATCCCGAACTATATTTAGATACATATAAAATATCTTTTGATTAGAGCAAGGTAATTCTTAATTACTTTATTCTTGTTAACTCTGCCTGACTGAATCAGACACCGTGTAATTCACCAGGGTATTTTACAGCATTCCTGCCTGAAAAAGTGTTGCATTAAAAAGATGTGTTTCTCTATTTGGAATATTTACAGTGGAAAAAAGGCAGATGTGTAGCAGATTGCAGTTCCTTTTAAATGTGGTCAGGAAGCACTCGTTTGGAAGCTGTACACAATGTGTGGGTTGCTAAACTGTTGTTTCTTTGTTAAATCCTGTTATGTTTCTAGAGGTCCCCCCCTGGTTTAATTAGTATGGTTAAGGTAACCTTGATGTGAAAGACACCCAAAGGCTTCTCTAGCTTTCCCCGGCAGGCCATAAAAGGAGCAGAGGCTGCCATGTTCATGTTAATTTGTATATGTTCTAATGTTAAATTGTGTTTTTTTTTCTGTGCAAATGTGCACGTACTGCCCAGATAAATAGCTTTAAACATTTGTTTTGACTGCCTAAGACTTTTGCACAGTACTGTGTGTGTGTATGTGTGTGTGTGTGTGTGTGTGTGTGTGTGTGTGTGTGTGTGTGTGTGTATATATATATATATATATATGGGTGCCTGAGAAGAGGCTGGGCTGCAGTATCTGACATGATGGGAGAGTGAGTCCAGGACAGGGTGTGGCACCAGTCACATGGCTGCACCGTGCCTGTGTGTGTTCGGGCCCCCTATGCCGCAGCCAGACAGGGGCCAGCAGGGCAGTGTGAAATATTTTAGAGCTGCTCACAGGCCAAGCCCTGTTTGAAGTCTGGCATGGAGAGCAGCTCTGCTGGTGAGCATATGGGTGCAATTTAGCAAAGCCTGCCCTGCCATCTGCTGATCCATGGCAGTGGCGCCTGAGACGCCCTGCACTTTCTCACCAGGGCAAAAACAAATGCAAGGAATTCACCAGCAAATTAACGTAAATTAAGGTCAGACTCATTCCGCCCCTTTTAGCGGCAAGATGCATTGGGGGGGTCTACGCATCACTTCGCATATCATGATTTATCCAGCGTTTTAATCGAGCTGGCAGACAGCCAAAACGACCAATTTGGACGGCACAATTTCGTGACCGGAAACCCGCTGATTGCTCCAGTTTGTCTGCAGCCACGGGTCGAGTGTTAATTTCTGTTCAACATGAAGGCAGTCTGTTTTAGTCAGCAGGTTCCCGCCCAGACACAGACAGGCCTGGGGATAGGCATATACACCCAGTCGGTCCAACCCAGCTGCATCACACTTCTCTAATTCCCCTAAAAGAGCTTGGGTGGCACTTCTAACACAAAGGAGCGATTCAAAAGAGTCTTGAGATACTCTTAATAATGGAACCATTATTTACCAAATAAAAAAGCTACTTCAGATTTACTTAAATTTAAAATACTATCATGATGATACTCCCTTTTTATTCACCCAGACACACCACATCAAATGATCCCTCTCTCTCTCTCTCTCTCTCTCTCTCTCACACACACACACACAGACACACGCACACACAAAACAGATGTCCTCAGTTGGAAATAAAATGTGTTTAGTGAAATTACTGGCTCTACCAACCAGGGTGACATCACTGTGGCACACCCCCCCGCGCACCACAAACGTGAGTGTCATTTTCACTCCTTCCATGGGTGGTTCACTTCAGACCACTTTTTCAGCTTATGTGCATAGTCGGGGCTGGTGGGCTTGGAGGGGTTATCAGAAATTAGGATCTGAACGGGTGGGGCCTGGAGGGAAGGTGGGTGGTTTAACAAAGGAGGACAGACACAGACACACATACACACACAAAAACAGATGTCCAAAGGTTTACTTTTTTAGTTCTATTGGTATTTATCTTATATCTTATATGTTTATACTTTTTATACGAAGATGAGAGAGAAACAGCATTTTGATTGCCTTGTATGTTATGAACATATAGTAAATTGACAATAAAAAGCTATTTGATTGATTTGATTGATTGACATTGAGACACATATACAGAGATGCACAGTGAGGCAAATCCTCTCTCTCACACACACAGATTAAACAAGTAAAGAAAAGATGAGCAAACAGAAACAGATAGGCACATGCTTACCTCACTGTGGAGTCCATGTTGCAAAGGCATTTTCTCAAACCAGCACCACCACTGATAGATGTCATTACCAGCCAGGATTCTTCGCGTTGCTGTGGTAACTCAAATGCCCTGAGAGGAAAACAAGGGCAAATTTAAGAAAAGGACAAGAATCGCTACATGCAGTTCGGTCAATTTTCCTAAGAATGACAAACCATTACCCAATGAAAACATCAACAGCAACACAACAACAAGCAAACAAGGAGTTAATCTGCAGCATCCTCTTTGAACAGCCCTCTGCTGGCTGCCCCAGACAGCCATCAATGTGTGAGGAGCAGAAAACTACAAATTCCACTAAGGGACACTCTGGGAATCTACGCTTCCTCTGAAGGGCACAAGGGACACATCCATAGGAAAAGAGTGGCAAGCTGGATGTAGCATACTGTATAGAACATTACAGAAGCAAGTGGGGCATAAACAGGGCCTTCAGAAGGGTATAGTCAGACGAGACAACGTGGATAAGACAGGCTGAAGTGCTACAGTATGGCAGGATGCTGTGGGCAGTAATGATGGAATCTGGGTTTGACTAAGAGCCCACGCTGACTAATATCCAAAGCGGCTTATTGATTGCAATCTCTCGACATTTTCAGCCACATGTCTAACATCGCACGCAACATGTGCTTTTTTCAAACGCAATAATGAGGGTTGTATCAGCTTCAATCACACTTCATTCACTCAGCTTATGTGCACAACTGAGGTTCTGCAATGAGTCACTGAATCGCTATCGTTTAGTGTGTGTGTGTGTGTGCGTGGGGGGGGGGGGGGGGTGACTCAACCCACTAACAACACCTATGTGACTCCTGTAATTAAAATTATAACTGAGTGCAATGCCTGACTGTCATTCATTTTATGCCCAGTGTAATTAGAATGTCATTTCATTGAAAGTCACTCTCACCTTTCTTTCGTGAGGGTTATAGACTATTTATAGTATATTGTTAGAATATTTGAAAGTGCATCTGTATGCTGAGCTTTATTGTAATTGTTTAAACAACAACAAACAACAATTTGTCTGGCAAAAGAAAGAAATATATTTAAAAGAGAATGGTAATGAAAGCCCCAATTGCCTGCAAGGGTGTATATTTGGGAATGGAGAGTAGGGGTGTGTCCCAATATTGTGGGTGTTCTGTATGTGTTTAGGGAGGCGAGGGGTTGGGGGCTGATTGGGTCCCCACTAGTGTTGAAGCCAAACCTACATCCATGAAGGTGCGGTTCTGTCCTGGCAGCCTTGATCATGGAATTTACCTTAAGACATTAGTGAGGTAATCAGCATCTGTCAAACTCATGGATCAAATTGTAAAGCTGGCCTCTCTAATCACTGATACATAATCTATAAGATTTTATATTTATATTACCATATACTATATTGTGTCTTACTCTGAAATAAACACAATTCTATTAAAAATGTTGCGGTGACTGATGCATGATTTTTAATATTGAACAGAATCAATAACACTGGTGTGATGAGTCAGTTGTTTACATTGTAGCTACACACCTCTGTAATTGTGTGCTTTATTCCCAATCCCCTGTAAAACGGGAGGGCGTAGACTTTTGAGAGCTAGAGCACACGATCAGTTCACCTTTTCCTTGCACCATGTCTTTATAAGAGAATAAGTTTGATTTTCTGTGTTTTTACAATCATGACAGAGAGGCAGATGTCTCTTGCTATTTGTTGCCCTTGCCTGTCTCAAATCTATCCCAAATAATTTTGCTGTTATTTCCTTTGATCCCTGTGTCACTGGGTTACATGCACAACCCCACCCAGAGTGCTTCTTTTCAGTCACCTTTTCTTGCCATACAGTTGATCTTCTCTATAGCTTTTTCTACAGTATGCTGTCTATTATTCTGGTCAACTGAGTGTTTTTTCTGTCTGCATTAGGTTTTTGAATATGTTTTCAATGTTTTTTTTTTTTTTAAATAGATGATAGGCATCTTTAAAAGTCAGAAAGTAGGCAGTTACAAAACCTCAAGGCTAAAGACTGACACTCGATTCATGGTGAGGATTTCACAATGCCCTGAAGATAAAAATAAAGAAGTTGTTTTTCAGGTATATTTTCCACCCTGCAATTGGGTTACGCTCTTAAAGTCAGTGGCCAGTTTATTAGGTACACCTGCTTGTTAATGCAAACAACCTGCTCTTCCAAACAGTGAATCGTGTGGCTGGAGAACAAATGCAGCACTTAAAGAGATCAAGAGGTTCAGTTATGGTTCAGCTATGCATAGAACTGTGTCTGATCTAAGTGCTTTTGAATGTAGTATGATTGTTGGTACCAGATGTGGTGGTTTTTGCATTTCAGAAACAGCCATCCCTTTGGGATTTGCACACACTACAGTGTCACCAGTTTACAGAGAATAGTGTGAAGAACAAAAAAAAATCTGTCAATGACATTTAAGTGGCCAAATACATCTTGTTAATGACAGAAGTCAGAGGAGAAACTCACTAAAACCAACAGGAAGCCCGAAAGTGCAAAAATAACAGCTCAGCACTATCACAACTATTGTGCGCACAATGGTTTCTTGGAACCCACAACCCACCCTACCGTTAAAGTGGTTCTAGAGGGAACAGTGGGTCCTACCTGGTATTAGCTATGTCAGTCTAATAAATTGGCCACTGAGTGTACATTGTAAGTGATAATTTTAAACCATGCTATGTTTTAGTGTCTTAACAATGCACAGTCATCAACACTGAGGTAATATAAGTACAGGCAGTCTGACGTCTGACTTACGGACAGCTCGTATTTACCAACGGACTGCTGTAAAGCTTAATATGTTAAATGTTTGGGTTTAATCCAGTGGTTTGTAATAACGAGCACATGCACTACTTTGTAATGCTGATGAACATATTGTGTGGCTTCAGCAGTTCATTGGCTGAAGGTACAGGAGAGCATCATATGCAGTTACTTTTATCATTATTATTGTATTGTTATTATGTACAGTATTATTATTCTTCTAACCTACCTACAAATTCGACTTAGAGAATGGATTCCATTCATACCCAGGGGGCTGCCTGTAGATGTTGATACCTTTCTCCTGTTTACAGATTTATTTCTGTATATTTCTGCTTGATAATTATAAATGCATGAGATTCATAGTACACATAAAGCATAACATACATCAAGATTAAAAATTGCATGTCATCTTTTGTGGGTCTGATTTATGTCATTGATGATGCAGAACATATTCTGTGTTAGAGCAATCCATCCTAATTGATTGTTTTTGGTTTATTTTTAATTCTTCCTCTTCAGAGGAAGTATAATACTGTTAAATCCATCCTTGAACTACAATTCCTGGGAAGGATCACGTGGGTATGGGAGCTTATCCCTGCAGCGCAGAGCACAAGACTAGGTACACCATGGATGGCATGTCAGTCCATCACACATGACTCAGGTGGACAGTGTGTGGCTCTGTGGGCTAAGCCTGTGTACTTGTAATCAGAAGGTTGTTGTTTCAAACCCAGCCTTGGTACATCTGTGGGTCCTTGAGCAAGGCCCTTAACTTCCAGCTCCTCAGGTGCCCCAACAGGTGGTTGCCCTTTGCAGCCAGCTTACTCTGCAAGGTGGGGGAGGCATAAAGACAATTCACAGGGATCAATAAAGTATCACTTATTATGGATGCCACTTAACCCAACTGCATATTTTTTGTGGGATTGTAACCATGAAGGTGCAAGGCATCACTGCTACTTTATTTAGATTATTATAATAAAACTGGGATGAAGTATGGTATACATACCATACATACAGTACATACATTGTGCCCAGCATCTAGGGCAGGGAAATAAGGGCACAGGAGATTGACTGACGGATCAGTGCAGCATCGGCAGTAATACAGATGCAGTACCATTCTCTTGTGGTGGACGGAGCTGATCTGGAAGGCAAAGCTCTCGATGTACAAGTCGATCTACATTCCTACCCTCACCTATGGTCATGAGCTCTGAGTAGTGACCGAAAGAATGAGATCGCAGATACAAGCAGCAGAAATGAGTTTCCGCAGGGTGTCTGGGCTCAGCCTTAGAGACAGGGTGAGGAGCTCGGACTTTTGGGAGGGACTCAAAGTAGAACTGCTGCTCCTCTGCTTCGAAAGGAGCCAGTTGAGGTGGTTGGATGGCTCCTTGGGGAGGTGTTTCCGGCATGTCCAACCGGCAGTACACCCCGGGGCAGACCCAAGACAAGCTGGAGAGATTACATCTCTTGGCTGGCCTGGGAACACCTTGGTATTCCCCAAGTGGAGCTGGAGGAGGTGGCTGGTGAGAGGGGGGTCTGGGCATCCTTGCTTAGACTGCTGTCCCCCTGACCTGACCCCAGAAAAGTGGCAGATAAGGGATGGATGGATGGATGGATGGATGGATGGATGGATGCTGAGCACAGATCATTACACTCACAGCATGCAGCAATGGTACACACATATTCAGTATCACATATTCCTGCAGAAGTGATCTGAACCTGCTCAGCATGCTGCCACCATTACCCTGACCAGGAGCAGCGGTATGCAGATGATATAAAGTTTCTACAGTCAAGCCACACCAGAACATAACATGGCTGCTTAACAAATACTGAAAAGCTATGCAATGCATAATGATTCTGGCCCAGCACCGTGCCAGTAATCATAAGGAAAATGACTGCATCAGATATCACATTCTATGATGGGTTAAATGCCAGCTCCTTGGTGACATTCTTAATGAAGAATATTTTCCATTTGATTAATTTTCCTTTTCAGGACAGTGTTTTTCATTTAACATTGATAATATAAAGTTAAACAGTGTTGCAAACACATATTTGTTTTGCATCAATTTTCTCAGTCAAACCTATGAAATTGAATGTTGTTTTTGTTTGCTCTCTGGGGTCTTTAATATTCTATGCCATTACAGTAAAAAAATCTTGTTTGAAATTGCACCATCCAGTGCTTTTTAATTCATGCAGCCCCAGGGAGCAGCGGATTTAGGGTACAACATGGAAGTCTATTTTTTTTAAAGTGTAATGATTTGTATTTGCATTTTTACACTGTAAATGTACTCTCTAGATGTTTCTTATATACATATTCATATATGCTTCAGGTTGTTACAGCACAAGTTACACCAACCAGTATTTTAATAGGGTTACAGGATGTTTTTATTGTGATATTGCCCTTGTATGACATGGGAATTCTATTTTAAATGCATTTGTTCCATGGTGCTGACTCTTATCAGTCAGAGATGGATGAGCCAGAGAAAACTCCTTTCAGACTGCATACTTTGACAGTTGTGGAGTCAGTAATTAGGCAAAGTTGAATGAATAAATAATTTGGCAGCCTATTTAGGGCTGAGCTGCAAGTAAAATTAAAGAGTGATCAGCTTTAGCCAATGTAAATGGAACAGCATGTCTCAGCCAGGAAAAACACACACAGCTCATCTAAAATGCATTTTATTGAGACAAGGTGCTGACTCACTCTTTGTTTTTTCACAAACACCTTCTTGTGCTACATGACAGATGAAGCTTTAAATTGCTGGACCAGCCGGCACTCTGGGGGTTAAGAGCCTTTCGTAAGGGTTCAGTATTAACACAGGCAGCCACAAGATTCAAACCCACAACCTTCTGTATGCAGACATACATACATAACCCACTGAACTACACACCCCCCAAGCTTGCATGGCTCATTATCATTCCAAAGTTATTCATGAGACATAACAATGTAAAAATGTTATCCTTGGTAATATCTAAATTTGGTTGCTCTTATTGCAAATGGCAAGTTAAAAATAGCAAACGTTTGGGCATTCTATATAGCAACATGCAATAAAAATATCCTAATGCCCAGTTATCTAGCTACCTATTACTTTTTCAGGATCAACTCGAGAGAGGTTATGAGTGTAAAGATGTTTCAAATTTTTCCTCTGTTTTCATTTTGTAGGTATTGTTTAAGGTTGGAAGGCAAATTTGATAGCATGACAAATACATTACAAGATAAACTTAGCCGGCGCTTTTATCGAAAGCAACATGGATTTTTTGAAGAAAAGCGGGTGACATCATTCCGCCAAGTCTGGGATTTGGGAAACCTTCCGGTTACGCGTACAGCACTTTAATCTGATTGGTCAGTGAATTGTTTCTTGTTGTGCACTGCTTAATAAGCTTAGAACTGCATACATATCAAATGCATTCCTGGATGTTTGGGTGGTGCCGTAGCGCAGGGGTTAGCACTGTTGCCTCACACTTCTGGGAGTCAGCATGTTCTCTCTGGCTTGTCGTGGGGTTTCCCCCCCCACAGTCCATTAATTATACTTTCCAGATTGTGACTGTGTGCGCCATGCAATGGGCTGGCGTCCCATCCTGCGGTAAAGACTCTGGACCCCCTGTGACCCTGTGTAAGACAAGCAGGTATAGAGAATGAAATAGAAAGTCAAATGTAGGGATGACACTTCTGTTTTATTCTGGCTTTTTAAAGAGAAAGCTTTTAAAATTAATGTTTTACTTCATCGCAGCTCATATATTTGTTGATTATGTAATCTAAGATACTTGGTTTAGCAAACCTGCATGCAATTGTTAGTAACATACAAACAGGACATAACAAAAAAATTCTAAATGACACTAAGCAATTTTTAAGTGCATTCCGTGAAAATGTAATACATTTCATTTGCACCAAATTACATCATCAGACAGTCTGTATACTGATTTCACTGCAGAGCCATAATTAGGGCAGTGCAACTAGTGCGACTGCACCGGGCCCCACCCTCTAGGGGTTCCTGCTCAAAAGGGAAACCTTGCCTAGATAATGAGAGGCTAAATAACAATGCTATTCATTATTTTCATCGATTATATGCAGGTATATTTCACCTGAAAACATCAATTTAGCTAAATATTTGGACTGTAACAACACATGCAGGCTATTCATTGTGTACAATCAGGACATCATTTTCGGTTCAGTAGACACAATGGAATGAATGAATCCATTTATTGACATGGGTGTAACCTAAATTCACAAGTGCATGTTAAGCACAGAAAGCATTATGCTAAATGTGGCTGTGAATTGGTTATGGCTAATGCTGATTACAGTCAGTCATAATCGGTGGTTTGGGAACATTTTGGTTTCCCAATAAAGTACACCAGTACCGGAAAGGGAGTAGTTAATATGACCAAGGCTGCCTGTCAGTAGTGTCATCCTGTGCACGACCGGAGCACAGTGCCTCTGCAAATTTGTCTCCCTGTGGTATTTACCGTGATTTTACCTGGAAATTCAGACTGGTAACTATAAGCTGTAGGGATGTTTATTGTTATAGATATGCAGCCAAACTCGGTAGTAGAGAACATGCAGTTTAGTTCATTATGATTGTTATATTTTATATATTTTTAAAATGGTATTTTATATAATTGTTTTTACAATGTGCAAATAAGTGTCTATTACGTTTTGCTATTCAGACACGTCGGCAGAGGCATTGCCTTTGGATTGCAACTGTTCCTAACTGTGTTTGCAGTTTTCATAAAAAATTTATACAAATTCTATTTCCCTGCTGTACAGAAATTGCAACAGTTTCCAATTAGTAAATAGATACATAATCAAGAAGCGCGTTCCTTATCTTTCATTCTTTCACTATGAGTCGGTGCGTTACTCTTCCCAGTTCGCTGCACATTCAGATAGCAAGGGCAAAACCTAACAAAGATTGCAGTCCGGTATCAGAGAAAATTATTTTATCATATGGATCGGTTATTTTTTAATTTAGTGATCTTTGACTATGAAACTATTATATTAACGATATTAATATTACTTTAAATGAGCAGTATGAACAGACAACAGCGATAACAGACAGCTAATAGAGGCTCAGACCAACCTTACGAAAGAATATCTTTCAGAAGGTCCATCCATCACTGTAACTGCTTAACCCCAACTGGGGTTGGGATCTATCCCGGGAACGAGGGGCACAGGCGGGAACCAACCCAGTCGCCAACACACCACAGCTTACAGAAGATATACTTTAATAATGTTTTGGGAAACACGTTGGAGCATTAAGATACAACTTTAAGGTACAACTTACGAACAACGTAGCGTAAGAAGGTTTCGAGAAACGCACCCTTGGATTTCAGGAGATAATGTGTCCCCCTCATATCTGGGCAATGAAGTAGGCCTATGTAAGATGGCTGAAAGTCATTCAGGTGCATAAATACATGCGCGTAAACTAGTATTATTGAGTATTTAGTATAGTAGTATTGAGGTCCAGAGTTGTTGTGTGTCTATTTTAGCAGGGGTAACCATATATCCCAGCCTTAATCTTATAATGTTACTCGTTCATTTCTATGCATTAACATATGACTAATGGCTGAAAAAGTCATTCAGCTACATATTTCCATGTCAAACGATTTATTTGGTGTTCTGTAATTTCTGTGTGTTAGCATAGGAAACCATGCATCATTATGTTTTAATAGAACTGGATTATGTTTAAATGGGTACAAATACATCATTATCAGTAGTAGTTCATAAATGTATGGAGTAGGTTGCCCACAATTAAGTTAGAATTGGAATAAACAGTGTCACATAGAATATCACGCATTTTCCCAGCAAACATGTATTAATGGTAATTTAAATAGTTTCAAGGATCTTAAAAAATACACAAAAATCGATGTTTTTGCATCGAATAGACATGCGTGACACACAGGCTTTCAGACTGTCAGGCTCACGTAAGAAATCTTACAGCAAATCTATATTATTAGCTACATCAAAAATTTGCTACATCAAAAACGCTGGGGTAGTTTGCAAACCCTACAGATTATTTACATGGTAACAGAACTGTTACATACATGTAAATGAGTCTGCAGACTTCTCTCAAACTGAAAGTCACTCATCAAACAGCTGACCAAAGTTGCTAACCCTGGTTTATTATTAACTCAACATGTTTGTAGAAAATCATTAAAACAACAGAGGAACCATCCAATTCAAAAGTAGTGGTTGACACAGGTGTGTTTCTAGCTATTTAACAGATCAGGTGCTAAGTCAATATATAAAAATCTCTCTTATGGTTGTCTGTATCTATCTATCTCTCTCTCACACACACGCACTGACACACACACACACACACACATATACCATTTCCTCCACTGGATCCTGGGTCAGCTTACTGTAGCAGCTCATTATAACCATCACTGCCTGCACTGACTGTGCTCTTTGTAGTTTCTGAACAACACAAATTTATGTAGATATTAAAGTTATATCCATGACAAATACAACATTTTTTTTCTTAGCATGTATGTAGGCCTATGTGTTTTTGTGTATTCTTTGGCGTCATTGTTTCTTATGGTCATGTCAATGGGCACGTTCACACCACAGCAATTCGGCCTGATTGTAGTTCCTCCTGGAGGAAGTTCCAGAACCCTTTTAAGCACCTACTCCAGACTAGGTACTTTTTGTTCAGACACAAACTACTAGGGAGGTGCTTACAGGCATAGTTTGCTGCTTGGTTGACCACAAGCACCGTCGTTGAAACTTGTAAATTACGCGGAACTGCAGGGAAATAAAAAATAGATGGAATAATTTTTGGAGGCTACCTCGATTACAATTCGATGCTTGCCACCTCACTGCTGATACTTCAATTATGAATCTCTGACAAATCTATTGAAACCATTCATGGCTTTTTATGTAGTCTTAGAGATTGCGAATGCTAGTCTAGTGAATACTGACTGACTGCGGGAGTGAAACTGAGACTGAGACTGAGAATGGGTGATGCGAGATGAGATGCTTGATGCTGAGATGACGCACTGCTGTTTCCACAACCAAAGTTGTCATACAGCGTACAATACTGACTGGTCAGAGAGCTGGTTATAAGTCCGCTTGGTGATTAAACAGGTAGGTTGTTAAGTGAGGGATGTCTGTATAAATATGTCGTGAGTCGTATGAATTAAATTATGCACTATGCACATTATACATTATGCACATTCACACTATGCAACTTAGCCTATTTATTATCTATTGCTGCTACACCACTCTGTCTTCCATGTCTTCTGTGTATCTTGTCTTATGTTCTGTCTGCGAGGGAGGGGTTTTAAGTAAGAATTTCATTGTGCTCTGTACGCTGTACTTTGTACATATGACAATAAACTTCAAACTTCAAACTTAAATATGAATAAAAGGCTGTGTCCCTGAGAGCCCGGGAACTTGTAACCAGGGACCCGGTTCCAGAACTTCGATGTGAAAGCGCCTAATACAGCAAGCCTATTTGGACTGATTTGAATAACTACATTCAAAGATTTCCTTCAGTTTCCTTTGTGAAACTGCCAAGAAGGCTAGATAGGTTATTAAAACTGGAAGTTTTCATCTGGGTGCGTGCAACTGTCAGGGGACTAGCTAAATACCCCTTACTATATGCAGGTACTAAGACCCCAATATACAGAACATTAAATTGCAACTAATTTATTAAATCCCTAAAGAATAAAAAAAAAAAAAACCACAGTAGACATTCAAAATCTCGCAAAACATATACAATGTATCCCAAAGTGTAACTGGTATAAAGTCCACAGTTCGCCGATTGCAACTGCGATGCCTCCGATCTTCTTCAGGGCGGACCAATCGGACGACTCCTCGATGCACGCCGCTCGTCAGGCACTTAAAAGAAACCAACGAGGAAAATAGAACAGGGAAATAAATAGCCAGACCGGCCGCCACTGATACCCACAAACACACAACATAGAATAAAAACGTTACTTCAAAACACAGAGTCACCGTGCAATTAAACCACATCGGGTCCCGCTAACGATCGTCTGTCCTGTATCCGTCTCCCCGTCTTAGCTCACACGCCTCCCAATATACTTTAACCAATAAATCCATTAATTAATCACACGTGTCACTGATCACAAAAAAGCAAAAAACACCACGAAATAACCCAAAGGCACACGAAATGCAATAGAAATATGAATAAAACAAACCAATCAAAGAAAAAAAAAAACTAACACATTACATATCTCCTTCCTTCCCCCTCACATTGCCTGACTTCCAACTTTTTTTGCACTGTGCAGTGCTTGATTACTCCCCTGCCCTTCAGACATTGCCAGTCAAGTTCTGCATTGTTACACAGCCTGTGTGTTAATCTGCTACAACACCTCCTTTCTCCTTCTCCAGAAAGGCCCTTCTCCCTTTTTCAGTGCAGAAATACTTGTGGCTAGGCTTAAAAATATTCCGGGCTATAGCTCTGGGTGATGGGACCTAACCACAAGTATGTCTCGCTGCGACCAGTGGGAAGGTGGGGTTGGATATCCAACCTGACCTACGGTTCATCAACTCGGTTCATGAGCCGGTATTGTATATTTTTTGGTTACTTCAAGGTTAAGGTTAGGGTTGGTAGGGGTTAGGGTTAGGTTAGCCAAACTCCCCTTAGCTCTTTACCTTTTTAACGCTATGTCATTCGTAATTCCTACCTTAAGTTGTACCATAACGTTTCGAGGTGGCCGGGTTCCCAGAAGCCCTCTTAACGCAACATCATTCAGAAGTTTTGCCGTAAGTTGTGCCTTAACATTCCAATATGGTTCCTAAATCGTCCTTAGTTAAGTATACCTTGGAATGCACACACTTTTGTAATGTGACAAAGTCACAGTCACAGTGTATCAAAACTTTGGTTCAGAGTCGACACTGCAGGTTCATTTAAATATAAATCTAATATATTACGATGTTATGTTACGACAGCAACGCAACTTTTCTTTTGGCTGTTGTGCC
>JAODLD010000101.1:28725371-28765371 GCA_026781065.1 Mormyrops boulengeri | reverse complement strand
CTGAAAACGGCAAATCCATACTTGACTTGTTTCATGTACGGATTTTTAATTTGGCGCAGTTGTAAAATGATGATCGAAACGTTTGACAATATCAGCTTTTGTTTGATGATATTAAAACAGACGCAAAAAATGATTCAATCATATTTTACGAGGAATAGGCTATTTCTACGGTGGCCAAAAAATACATTGTTAATCCATTCATATCGTTAGTGATTTTTTGCGAATTTTTGCAATGTTAACACATCAGTTGTTTAGTACCTGACTGTAAAATATTTAGTTAAAGAAATGTCTGGGTTAGTCTGCTATATTGTATTCAGATTTACTCATGATGTCCTGTTTTCTAAAATACCTAAAAGATTTGAATTATTTTTCATACAGGGATATCTAGCTAATTAAATGTAATATTAAATACAGGGGAATTGTACAAATGCGAGAAGCAAAACATAAAGATAACAATAAGAACTTTCTGTTTGTTTCAGAGGACATATACACCTAATACAAATAACATTCAAGATAGTGGTAAGGTTTCAACCAAAATATATAAGTAGGGCTACCTTAATTTTGCAGGCGAGAGGAAAACACCCATCAACAAATATAATGAAATTAGGAATTATTAAATAAGCATGACTTGACAGCAGTTTCAACCATTCGTTCTGGGTTTTGGAAAACTAGAGGTACTTCGTGTTCAGTCCATTCTAAAGAGCAACCAAACTCCGAGCAATTTGAATTCACATTCCTGGACCAAAATGACATTCGGGCATATTTACATCGTTGACCGAGGTCACATTACTTTGTACGATGGTTACTTTTCAAACTCAATAACATTAAAGTATCTCTGAATTAACAGTGAGAACAGTAAGAATATACAAGATCATATGCGACACCCTATATGTAGATAGTAAAAATAGGCAATGATGAAAGCATTAAGCAGACTACAGCATATTAATTGATATTTTGAAGTATAGCTAAATTATTGAATTGTACCAAATGGCTATTATTTGCACAAATTTAACTGTCATAAAATATTTTGTTAACTTGGGTTTTGTTTTGTTATGCTTTAGTAGTATTAGTACTTGTAGTAGTATAGTAGTAGGAGGAGGAGTCGCAGTTGTAATAGTAGTAGAATTCTTTCGCATGATTAGTATTATATGATCAATATATTACGATTTAGTTGAAATGGAATCACCGTTAATGTCTGATTAAAATCGGAACCTCTGTCAACATCACTCTGTGAACCGTACACTATATAGGGTGAAGTCATCGTCAAACCGCACCCCGGCAACCTATCAGCAATACAAGGCTTCCTTCCAACACATTTTAAAGTCTGCCTGTAGTCACAGCAACCACAAGGGAAACAAATCTGGAAAGAGTAACGTCACATACTCGATCGGCTTCTGGATCGGTTCCTTATTTTACGTTTTAAACAGAATGAAGGCTTAATAAAATGTTATGTTGTCCTTAGAAGAGAAGTCGAGAATGCTAGCAGACGTTCTTGGTTTAAGGGACCACCGTCCACGAGATACAAACGTGACCGTGAATAAACCCAATTATTTATAAACCAAAACTTATCGATAACAGCTTCCACGACTTGCTTCCACTGCACCTTCTCTACGTATTCCTCCCCACTGCCCAGCGGCAAATCACCGTGGAAATCCGATAATTATTTGCAAGTATGCCCGTTCAGAACAGAGGACCAGTAAGCTACCAGTAAACTCATCATTCCTTACCGCCATGCAAGAAATAACATAAAACCAGATCTAAGCAGGCGGCAAGTAAGTAAAATGACCGATAGGCAGTATGGAAAGATAGGTAAATGTTTAAACTTCGCATAGAATAAGCCGTCTATAGGGGACAGTCCCTCTGTGCAGGTTCTTACAAACGTCACAAAGAGGAGTCTGTCGGAATCGAGACGAAACTGATTTTATAACCCTCAATTTCCACCAAGGTCTGCATACACTATCCCTTCCGTATTCTCGGGAAAACCGTGGTGTGAAATTCGCTTGAGTCTGAATTTATGAGAAACATTCCATTACCGTTTTCACTTCCTTCGGAAAAAATAATAAATATTGGGATACTACAAAATTATTATCAATCATCATTTACTGTATAAGGCTTTTACGTGACAAACAATTCTTCTAATGGAAAGTAGTGTTTTCATAGCAACGGTGACAATGGATTTTATGCAATATAAGGATTTTTACAAAAGCGTTTCTTATTGGTAGCCAGTTTATTTTTGAATCTACAGATGCTGAGATATTTCAGCGAAGCAAGTTATACATGTCTTATATTCGTTACATATATGCATTTAAAATTGACATTTGGGAATTCACAACCCTTTAGAAAGTGTATTTTAAATAAAATTTGTTTTTTAATTAATTTCATGTGTTGATTGTGATTCTATTGGTGAATCAAATCAATAAATTATTTTTTTCTTAAATGTAATTGAATTTTGGTTATAGTGTAATCGTACATTCATTTATGGACTGCGTGATTAACCTAAATATTTTATACTACAGTGACCACAGAGCAGTACTGAATCTATAGATATGATGAGAAAGACACTTTTTAAAAAACAATATTAATAATGAACTCGACGCATAGCCTACTAGAAAAGCTACTCTTGGAATGTGATTTATGTTTAAAGGATATCTGTTCTTAAAAACCCAGTAATGTTTTGAAAGATGAAGAAAATATATGTGTTAAAAAAATTCTAGACAAAAGTTCGCATTCAGAAGTTGCTAAATATTTCAGAACACAAAAAACTAACAGTATTGGGTTGCATCGTTTTCTAACAGCAAAAGTTAGAAGTTCATCCCAGTAACGGCGAACAGATATCTTTCTGTTCTTGATTTGCGAAATAGGCGCCTATATATTAAAAAGTGTAGAATTTTATGTAACAAGAAGGCGTAGGATAACTTATTAAACTATTGTTCTGGTACTTCTAATGATCGAAGTAAACACTTGCGGACAGATACCGTCACAAGACAGAATATTACAATCCATAAAAACCCGAGAGCTGGATTTTAACAGATGCAGATTGTAACGTGAACGTGAATCGATGCCGGCGAACGCAAGCGTCAAACAATTTATTCTGAAGTAAAACGCTTTTAGAAGTGTTTCTAGTCCAGAGCGCCGCCTTCAGATCGGTTGCAGTGTAAGTTACCCTGTGACAAGAAACATCTTTGCAGAGTGTGCATGGTTTTTTTCTCCTTTTTTCTCGTGAGATCGCGGCAATAGCGATAAGAAGCAAACACCGGAAGTAGCATTTTGCCTCAGATTCGGACAGAAAACCGTAAAAAATAAAACTTTAGTAAAAGCTGTCGCATGACCAGACTTAAGCCAAGTGCATCTTTTGGGTAATTTACACATATTATCTGTGTTGTTTGTTAAAACACAATGTGCATTTCTTTTGTGCTTATCTGTTTAATCACTTGTTACATTTATAGTTAAGGAAATTTTTAAGTGCACAGGCATATTGAAAGCGTGACTTCTTTACAAAAATGTGTAGAGCAAAATACATTGCATTGGTTGTTAATCAGTCTTTCAACACATTTATGTGTATGTTAAAGTTTCTATTTTAATTTAAGTGTAATTAATTATATATGAATAAAAATGCTAAGCGCATGCCATAATCCAAGTCGCGATATTTCAGCTGTACTTTATATATTTTTCTTATAGCTGTGTAGTTTCTTTATGAGTCTTTATCAGTGCAATATTATTCACTCTTCTAAACTTTTTAAAAACGCAATACTTGTAATTTCCTTTAAATTTTAAGCATCAATTTCATATTGCAATAATTTATAGATCCAACAAAAGCCACAGTATTTATTTATTTTATCCATCAATCCATCAATCCATCTATCTATCTATCTATCTATCTATCTATCTATCTATCTATCTATCTATTTGTGTGTGAATAACCAAGTACTAATTGTGTTATTTACGTATATTTAACTGTCAGAATTTTAAACTGCACTGGACCTCGTATAGCCTACAGAAGTTTTCCAGTATAGGCTACTACAGAAAATATTATTTATTCAGATTATCCAGCAACACAAAGCATAGACTGTTTCTTTAAACTATACGGTTTACGCAGTTGAGTTACGGAATTTTATAGCAGACAATTTTCATTTCTCAGAAATTTCATTAACAGGAGATACACTGCAAAACTTTACTGTTATTCCATTTTCAATAGAGTAACACGAAACTCGAAACATCGTTCTTTGCTTCGGCAATGTTGTCCTGTGGAGTGTTATCCAACTCAATATAGCTATTGTTTTCCTGATGGATATTTACCATTGAAATTGATTGTTAAATGAATTTATCGTTTATTCTCATAATGAAAACGTAGTTCGAACCTAACCTATGATTTGTAATAAACCTTGTGATTTGCGGACAGTGCATGCAAAGCTTACATCCTTTGAATGGATTCTCCGTCTATTATGCTACTTCGTCTACTAAATGGATTGCGTAAGTTATAGCACTAAAGCCGCCATGTTGGGAACGCACCATTTTATAGCGAC
This sequence comes from Mormyrops boulengeri, assembly GCA_026781065.1. Taxonomy (NCBI): domain Eukaryota; kingdom Metazoa; phylum Chordata; class Actinopteri; order Osteoglossiformes; family Mormyridae; genus Mormyrops; species Mormyrops boulengeri. The sequence goes on along the minus strand of JAODLD010000101.1, from coordinate 28,760,848 downwards.
GTGCTATATTATATCCAGGTTTTTGTGGCGTGCATGATATGCAAATTTAATAGTATGTGGTGTATCTGAACTCTGCCTTTTAGGAATATTATTCATGTTGTGCAATTCTTTACATAATTGCATAAGTCGTGTACTATAGGTTATATACAATCGGACTTATTTTATATTCGGAAATTTGGTTTTTGTTAGATTCTTTTTAAAATTACGCTTGTATTTTCTTACCTAGAATTCGTCTTGTAGATGTTAGTCGTGCTCATTCCCGGCGTCGCTGTTTCTTGGCAATGAATTCTCGACCAGCGCTTGGGTCGATGATGTCATTGCTGAGATAGCTCTGAACCTGGAAGAGCTGGAATACCGTACGATTTAGGTCGGGTGATATTGTTTGGCTGTACGTTTATTGTTACAATGACTTAAAACTTTATGAATTTCTACAGTAATGGGTACCACGTGGCCTTAAAACAGTCCAATATCTGTCGTAATAATGATTTTTAAAAATCGGTAACGTTATTGCTAAAAGACTGCGCATTTTAAAGTCTTGAAAATCAATTATATATGCATGCATTTCATATGTTTGACACATGTGTTTGTCGGATAGGTGTCAGTCATATCGATTAGCTCCATAACAGGCTAAAATAGGTTTTTCCATCCTTGACCATACATCTGTGATAAAACAAAATATGCACAATTTTTGCTAAATGTAGTTTATAGATGAAGTAACTTTTTCTGACATTTCGAATTTCGTGCACACAGAAAGCGTGTGCTGAACGGGTTTGACTGTACTTAACGGCGTAAAGCATTACAATAATCTGATCAAGTCCATGTGGTGCGATTTGAACAGTTGTATTGTATTTAGTGGTTTATTCAAATGTCTGGTGTCTTCTATTTGAACAATATCCCACTGAGAATGTCTGCAGATTCGGGAAATTTATTCACTGTCCTTTATATGTTCATTAATAGATTTCTGAGCAATTCATAACATAAATATAGCTGCAATTAAATATATACAATTTTTGCAATGCCGTAGGAGAAATTGTTAGTTAAAGACCTAACAATATCTCTTTAACGGGCAATTTATTGCAAAAGACGTTTACAACGAATCATTTATAAGTGTATTCATTTGTGAGAATAATAATATGTTAATGTTCTTATGTTAATGTTAATATGTTCTTTGTATTGTCTGAATATCTGGGGTAGATAACACATTGGTATATAAGTATGTATGTATCTCTTTTAATGACATGTTTCTCGTTCACTGGGCTACCACAGAATTTCATGCGACGTCAAAACTGCAAAATAATTCTCGTATTAATGCATATTATGAACGATGCAAATTTTTGTCTGAAACATGCAAAGCCATCATTCACTTCTATTTCATCAATATCTCTACAAGCATCTCAAACCATATCAAGAAGTGCAAATGTGAGAAATACTGTGACGTTATAGCGTAATAAATGATTATTGCGATTTTCTGTTCCTCTAATGTTATACGGGCATATACATCATTAAGTATTAAGTTACGGGTTCTTTATCCGCCTTTTCAAAAGCAGTTCATCTTATTAGTTTAATATTTCCCAGTCCATCATTGGAAAACAAATATTTCCAGTGCAGTCACATAATGAAATCGTTTTAAATGCTCCGCATATATAATTAAATTAAATTTAGTATGATATAAAACAATATGTTGAAACACACATATTACAATTGCTACCACTTTTTGTTTGGTTGCAATTATAATGCTGCTTCTACATTCAAAGATGACGGAAACAAACGTTTAACATTTAAGACAAAAAAATAACCAGAGAAGTATGTAACGGCTTTTAATCTACCAAGGTTTCACCAAATTTCTCTATATAAAATACAAAGCTTTAAGTTCTGTCATATGCTAATTTCGTATTAATTACAATACTTTGTTCGTGTGAATGTTTTGTAGAATTTGGAAATTATAGTTCAAGATTTCCGTTTATGGTGTATGACTCCGGGTGTATATCAAGTCCATAAAATCAGAGCTTCCTGATGCAGCTTTTATTACACCATTTAACTAGCAAAAACTTGTAAGCACTTTCGTCCATAAATTTTGAGGGTGTGCTTTACATTTATGATTAGCACAAATATTTAACATTCTTTTCCTAGTGAGATCTATATTAGCTTAACATAACAACTTTCTAATAAATTCCACCATCCATAAAGGGCCGAAATATACTAAGCTTTATTATTATTATTATTATTATTATCATTATTATTATTATTATCGCTATTGCTGTTGTGTCTACTAATGCTGCTGCTACTACTACTAGTATCTAGACCTTGTTCTGATGATTGAATGGATTCATTATTGTTGTTATTCTTGTTGGTTCTGTTGGTTATTCCTCTGTGCTACTATGTGGAAGTTTATTCCCATTTTCCCATTTAGTACATTAAAAAACATACTGTTACTACTTTAAAACAAGGTAGGCGCGAGCAGAGGAGCGATGCTGGTTGCCCCTTTGCTGGACTGATTTATGCCTCATTGAAGCTTTATCAGGCTCAGGGAAAAAGGCTGACCAATCACTTCACTGGGAGCGCGCAGCACAACAGCCTACCCTACTTTGTTGGCTGAGAAGTCGAGAAGAGTAGCATGCAAATCTTCCTGTCTCCTATATATTTTTCCTTCAATGAATCGTGAGTTGTATAATGTCTGAGAATGTCAATTTCTGGAACTCTTAGCAACTACTATGTCGATTCTTTAATAAGTCACGAAAACGAAGACCCGACTTCAGCCAAGTTCTATAATGCACAATATCAGAGTTCCAGGCAGCCTGGAGGACAGGGTGATCATCCCGAGTTTCCGTCCTGCAGCTTCCAACCAAAACCTCCGGTTTTCAGCGCTCCCTGGAGTCCTTTCAATTCTTACCCGTCCAACAGTTTACCATCGGTTTACCATTCTTATGTCCCAGCTCACCCTGTTCCTTCACCGGATGCTAGGTACCTTAGCACTTGGTTGGATCCCGCCTCGAGACCGGAATCCATAACTGGACAGGGGCAGGTGAAGCTAGAGCCGCTGCTTGGACATCTCGGAGAGCCGCCTAAAACTGGAGGACCCGAGTATACCGTGGAGTCGTCTTCTGCTAGAGAGATTAATTCCAATCGTGTCTCTGGTTTGGAGGACAATAAGGATATTTGCGAAAGCAGCGAAGACAAAGAGGGGCCAGATCAAAGTAAGTTATAAAAAGAGGAAGTAAACAGTCTGTAAAGCGTTTAAAGGCTGTCATAAAACAGGAACAAAGAAAAGAGAAACCACACGAACGCATGCTGCAGAATCTAGGGGAAGAGTATGGCAAACTCCTTTATTTTGTATAATAATGGCGTGTTAGTTACTGAATACGTACGTTTGTAAAGGGATTATATGCATCTCAGTCTACGAGACTTATGTTTTCCGGTGGATGCAGAACGAACTACTGCGATAACGGGATTATTTACCCGTATAAAGGCTGCAGAAGGCGAGTTGTTATAATTTTACATTTTTTTCTTTGTCTATACTGGGTCAAAGTGGAGCCTCGGATCTTTTCGTTTTATTGTAAAGCTAGTCTATTTGATATTTGATTAAATGAAACTGAACATTGCGGTAATTTTTGGAATGAAATCGATTTATTTAGACTGACATAACATGAAAATGTAACAACAAGACGATTTGCAGACGCATAGTTCTCAATATTTTGCCCATACAAACAGGTTGCACATATATTTAACACCCTCAACAGTAAAAGCTAAGAAAAAGTAATAATCCTGTTTTCCTGACAGATATAATATAATATATTGATAATATCACGACTCAGTAATTCAGCAATTCAGTGTACTTATTTGGTACTTATTTGTGTGCTACACAGCCACGACAGTGCATGTTGTGGTTTATCTCTCATAAAGTAATTACAGAAATGAATGGGCACAGAGTTTCATTAAAAAAGGCTAATTGGGATAAAGTTTCAAGTAAAAAGAACAAGTTAAATTAGATTGTTTGTCTTACTGGTTTAGAAATGCGCACTATGCAAGCCTCCAGTATAGAGTGCAGAGTACAAGCAACGGAATTTGGGACTCGACGTTCTTTTGCTTTTTCAGCGGTCATTGATTTTCAAGAGAACATTAAACTTGCGATTTGTACTTTGGTCATATACGTAGGTTGCATATATGAGACTTATTGATGGTTTCCTGTATAATAATAATTATTATTAAATTAGCCAAGAAAATATTGCTTTATATTCCCAACACCATAAAAATTGGGGATTTCATGCATTTTTACAGAAATGTGTTTAAACCCATCAGTGTTCCATGGCCCCGGCATTTCAAATTTTCATTAAAATTATAAAGATACAATGTAACAACATCCTCTGGCGTATTCCAGTCAATGCAAAGCAACACAAATATACCTCTTCTTGAAGCAGAACATACATATCTATCATCATTTGCCGCTTTAGTGTAATATATACTTATTAAAATAGCCAATATTGGCAAACCAGGACTCAAACGGTACAATTTTGCAACCCCACGACCCAAATGCTGGCCAATTCTATGAAAATGCATTATTAAATGTAGACTTAATGTTTCGCATTCTGCCGTGGGTATTTAGGTTTTGTTTACATTTACGTAATACTTAAGCAATAAGTTGTGTAGTAGTAACTAATTTGAGAGAAAGACTGTTTGCTAAGAATAAAAATGTGTATACACGTGATATATTTTATCATTATAATGTCCACTTGCACAGATTTACAAATAATTGCCAATTATATACGAAAGGAGTGGTGGTTGCAACACTTGTTGAAATGTATTGAGCTAATGATATTTATATCCGTTGAATTTTAAAATGTGACGTGACTGTAATCTACGTATTTGTGAGTGTATCAGATGTTTGTTTTGAGTGGCGAGCACATGCTCAAACCTTCATTCTATTTTCAGATGACCCATCGTCCAACTGGTTGCATGCCCGTTCCTCTCGGAAGAAACGTTGTCCTTATACCAAATTCCAAACCCTGGAACTGGAAAAGGAATTCCTCTTTAACATGTACCTCACACGGGACAGGAGACATGAGGTTGCACGTCAGTTGAACTTGACAGAGCGACAAGTTAAAATATGGTTCCAGAATCGACGGATGAAAATGAAGAAAATGAATAAGGACCAACTCAAGGATTAGAAAGCTCACAAGAAAACATCAGCAATCTTTCCAGTTGTGTGACTGTTTCTTTGTGTCAGGTTTGCCTCAAATAGTTGTTTTGATACGACTTTGAATAATATTTTGTTTCAATAAAAATTCCTTTGTTTAAAGATAATCTCTTATGCCAAGCTTTGTCATCAATTATAGATTATTATTAGTAATAATAATAATAATAATAATAATAATAATAACAACAACAACGGTAATAATGCTGTCATTATTAGAAAATCGTATCGATGTGTAATTCGGTTTGTTTAGAATGTTCATAAGTTCTAAAAGCTTGATATGTTCATGACAAGGATATGAACAAATTATTGTTTTGTTATTGTGGTTACTAACGATATTGGTATTCTTGTTACTTCTTTTGCTGCGGCTTCCAGTCTAATTGTAGCTCTAGCTATTATTATTATTATTATTGTTATTATTATTATTATTGCTTTTATTACTATTATTATTGTTGTTGTTAATGATAATGATGATGATGATTATGTATTATTTTTGTTTAAACTTTCTTTGTAATCTATTTGGAGGTTTTCCTTGTATTTTTTCAGTGTTGTATTAAATCTAAGGGCTGGTGATGTCTCATTAGTTAGTCAAAGTTATTAATGCTGAGTGTATTATTGTTGTCATTCAAATTATTTATATTGTTCAAGATATCTTGTGTGTCATGTGAACCTTTTGATTCTAGAATAAAAATAAATGCACATAGTAATCGTTTATCCATGTCTTTTTAATTGGTTTATAATGCAATTTCCCATCAGGACAATCACGGGAGATATAACATGATTTTTCAAAAGTGTATACATCACATGTACACATATACATCGACAGCAAGTTGTTTTTCTCGACGACTGACACATAATCCGGTGTCAGTTTCAACACCTTTAATGAAATATCAGAGATCGCTAAAACACTGAAACTAAGATCATACTCTTGTACTACACTTTAGATAGGTGAAATAATGGACGTTATATGTACTGCTGTACGTAGGATGATCGAGTGAAAGGACCGCATACTTGACAATAGGAACCTTTTTGACAACCGCTCACTGGGTTTTCGAAATGGTAGAAGAGTGTATTTTTGGATTATTTTTAATGATTTGTTGGCGTCATATCATTATTCTGTTTTGTTCAGTGAAGAGCATATGCCCATAACATAAAAATGCACATTTGTTGCTTTTAAGATATTAATAATTTTATCGTTAATTAGAAATTATTTCCTTATAAAGAATCAGTGTATTCATGGGAGAGAGGAGAAGGCATTCACTGTTGCTGCCTGTTATATTTATGGTAGTTTGATAAATATCTAAATGTCTTGCGAACCTTAGATTCTTTCCCCTTAATTAAACAAGTGCATTCTTCATCTGTACAAATGTACTTTTACTTTTAGCACTGTTGTACTCGATATTAGGGAAACATTGAATTGCTGCCAAGAATGTAATTGGTGTAACTGTCGCGTGTTTGGAGATGAGATTATTTCGGTATCCCTACAGCTCAGAGTAAAAGATATTTGCATTAATCCATATGAATTCTTATCAGCTTCTTAATGAAGCACTGTTTAATGTCATTCTCTTAGGGAAAGCAGACACTGTAAAATTATTTTCATTTCGTGTATTACACGAAACACTTTTATAGTCGATGTTGTCTGTTGGCCTGTAATTCTGTAAGTACGCGGCTCTACAGCTGAATTAATTTCAAATAAACGAACGTTGTGTAAATAATTGTATTTATACGGATGTATAAATGTATTTTATTTTCATTCCTAGTTTCAGGATTAAAACAGACAATTAACTTTAGAAGTTAGATTTTTAAAATGGACCATATCCTTAGCTTTGCTTGTGTTCACCACATCGCTTAGTCCCAGGCTTTGCTGTTCCACTATTTTTAAATCTTAATGAAGGACATGTGCTTAAAATATCATCCATGCACTCAAACATTTGTCTCCAATTGTGGATAAAGGCAACGGCTATAAACCGATGACTCTTCTGAAGATTACAATTTTAATCTTATCCAGGGCATTGATGGCGTACATGAAATTACACGCATGATACTTTGGTTATACATACAATACATATTATGCGAGTTACTGGAATATTTGCTGTTGAGGCGAATATCGATCAAGGGTCTTTGGAATCACGAGGTAAGTCTTCATAAGAAGTATTTTTAATTTAATTTAATTTCGCCTGTAAACAGACATTAGTCTGAATTGCATTGTAAAGCCTTACACTGCACTATTACAACACTACTTTAGTCATGTTTGTCATTCAAATCACATTAAAAAAAATACACTCAGCATTTACTTACTGTTATAATTCCGGTTCATTTCTATGCGATTGATAATCACCTTTAATGTAGGAGAATTCAGCTCAATTCTCATATTCACATTTTTTGCAAACAAGAGACAAAAGAACAGACAGTGGCATACATGCATTGTGCATGTGCACTTCCAGTAGTTATACTTTTTAAAAACAATTAACTTTTAATAAGAAGTTTGGCTTGCGCCAACAAGGGTATTGCCAGCAGTTAATTCATTTGAAATACTTTTGTTAAACCTTTGTAATCCGGTGTAATCCGGAGAAAATGTTTCAAAAGGTCAGTGTGCAGCGATTGTTGTATATATTTTGCTTTTCTCTTTTATCCGAAGGTGTTTCGTTTTGTTTCTCCCGACGGGAAACAACAAAAAGGGGTTCAAGCATGATCTGAAAAAAAGGGATGGGAAGTGGGCTGTCATAAACGCGAGAAAGTAAATTCAATGCAGTGTGCCGCAATAAAAGAATATGACTGCAATAAAAGTTTATAGGGTATAAATTTCTGAAGGTTAAGAACTAAACGGCTGTAAAGCAAACACGGGAAAAGGAAAAGTTTCAAGACCTAAATAACTGTTGCAGAGCCATAAGCGATCCTTGGCAGCGTTATTTATTTATTTAGTTTGTCCAGCATTTGTTGTGTGAAGATTCTTTGTGGAGTGGGGGACTGCGCGGCAGGGCCTGGACCTCCATATGCCTGTCTTATTCAAATGTTTGGAACGTCTTCCTTTGTTCCATTTCCGAGGTCTCCCAGTCTGCCCGATAAGGGGTAATAAAACGAACAAAAATGTTCTGGCGAGACGTCTGGGTTAATCTGCGAACCTTAATCTCTTTACATCTTAGTGCCAGTGTTCAATCCATCTCTTTGTAACACAATGCCGATTGTTGTCCTGAATAGAAAATCCTTCTTTCGTCTTTTTCTTCTTCATCTTCTCAATAATAATAATAATAATAATAATAATAATAATAATAATAATAATAATAATAATTGCGTTGCTGGTATGCACAATTTGCATCAGAAATTATAATTTTGTAAGCCTCTCATTCAACTCCAAACTGAAAAATCTGTAATGAAATATATAGACTGTGTTTGTAAATCTTTCAACAATAGTAATGTTAACAGTTAGCTTTTATTTTAGGTTTAGCATTTGTCAGTTTTAGTTTTAGGTGGGATAAATGTAATACTTTCCTTCACGTGCTTTACTCGATTTACGCTCAATTAAAAAATACATATGCATATATATACACACAATTAAAACAATCCAGAATTTGTGCATCGGCAAATGGTAAATTCGTGTGTGCGTGTGTGTGTGTGTGTGTGTGTGTGTGTGTGTGTGTGTGTGCGTGCTCGCGCGCATTTTTGCATTGTTGTGTGTCTAGCTTGTGCTTGTGTTTCGAGATGGATCCAAGACGTAATGTTTAATATTGGCCAAAAGATGGCGGTATTGCTCTACAAAACATTGTGATTCCTTTGTTTTCCCTTATCAAGATTTCAGGACCATAAAGATTGTATTACACGGCTTAACTTATTTTACATTATGCTCAGAAGTAATTTAAATATTTGTAAATTCCATTTTTGAGGAATGATTTTAGTGTAGGTCCGTATAAGAAATCACAGACCAGTGAAACACTGCGGTGATTTACTGTCTGCATACAGCAATCATAAAATTCTACATAAAAATGTTCACTACCGTCTTTGTTATATAAACAATTTTATTTCATTTTCTTAACGTAATAATAAACATTTTTGTAATAAAAATATAATTTGTTATATTACACTGGATCAAACATATTAAAATGCAATTTAAATATATGCGACTATCACAACATTTATAAATTAACAAGTTTGTAATGCAATTTAATTATAATGATATTCTTCTCACTTATGCATCACTAATTTGAAAACACATCATTGCAATCTTACACACAGAAGTTGTATGTGAACGAACATACATACATTACAAAACTATTCGAAATCTAAAACAAATGTAGGTCCAAACGTATTCTTTTTATATTCTATCGGCCTAGTTATAATACTTAAATACTAAGACACCATTTCCACTTGAAAACCCCTAGTAACTGTAAATATTCGAATCTTATGCAGTAGTATTATATTTTGTGACTATTTCATGCGATTTCTCTGATTTAAACAAAAGCATAATTAGATTATTTTACGAAGTCCTCACTCTTTAATTGTCATTTACTAATATCTACACTTTGCTGTTTTCTTTTTGTTTATCTTTTGGTGCCCTATTTGCTATTTTATTAATTTGTATTTTAATTGTATATGGACCTTTGCTTGTGGTTTCTGTTACATCAGTCTAAGAACCAGCAATAATTAAATTATACCATAGTAAACAGGTTTTTGAGAGAATACAGAAATAATGCCTGAAGAATATACAACCACAAAATAGCAGCAGAACTAATGTTACCATTTCAGCTTTTCTGAAAATGACATACGTAACAAATATCCTTGGCGTTTCTTACATTTTACAGTTTGTTACATGGTTTGCAATCGGTTATCATATTATAAACACTACTCTTTCCCTTCTTAAGCGTTTTAATCTTTCGTGACATATCTGAACGTATGATCATTAAAACGTTAGGATATGAGTATTTCGGTTGCACTGAATGGGCTTACACCAGTGAGTTAGATGTTTTCACAAGTTGTTTAAAACTGGCAATTACATTTATAGGACCTAATTAAGTCGTGTACACTCACAATTTATTAATGCAACCCTGACATTTAAAAATGAATTCACCTCGTTAGAATTACGAATTAAGAGCTAGGATTGCTTTATTTCAGTCTACCTATTAGCTACAACATAAAAAGTAATCTTTTTAAAGGGGTAGGTGTACATTTGATCTAACGTAAAGCGGCAGATATCTCATTAAGTATCCGGTTGAATATATTAATGCGCATATTCTCTCCTCCTCTCTCACCCCTTTCTCTCTCACTCCCTCTCCCTCTCACCCTTTTCTTTTTTCCCTTTTTCATTCTCTCACTCTCTCCATACCACAAGCGCGCCGTTCAGTGCCCGTGCGGAAATGCCAAAGCCAATGGGATAAGGATTCCATAATAGATGCAAATTGTCGTGAAAAGACACTGCAAAATATGAAAAAAACTCATTTTCGGCGGAGTAAATCACAGAAAACTGTTTACGATCTGGCATTTTGGTCTGGAATTGTAATGCAGGAATATAACAGAAGATGCGATTGTATGGAATCGATATAATTGTGGCGTGAACATTGACAGGGATTCTCGAAATACAGCATATATCTATATACTGGGAATCACTGAACCTACGGGTATCTTCGGAAGTGTTTATTTCCTTCAGCGGACAGAAATTTAATATACAGACAGCAATAAGAGCTGAAACAAGAACAACAACAACAGCCAGAACAACAAAAGATGAGTTCCTATTTCGTAAATTCTCTGTTCTCAAAATACAAAAGTGGTGATACATTGCGCCCAAATTACTATGAATGTGCAAGTTTCGCACAGGACCTGGGAAGTAGACCCACAGTAGTTTACGGACCCAGTACCGGAGGAACTTTCCAACATCCAAGTCAGATTCAGGAGTTTTACCATCACGGCGCATCCACGCTCTCCAGTACCCCTTACCAACAAAATCCTTGCGCCGTAACTTGCCACGGAGAACCTGGCAACTTCTACGGATACGACGCGCTGCAAAGGCAAACCCTTTTCGGAACCCAAGAAACGGATCTGGTCCAGTACGGCGACTGCAAGCTGACGTCGAACAGCATTGGAGAGGAAGCAGAGAATACAGAGCTAAGCCCTTCTCCTACACAACTCTTCCCATGGATGAGACCTCAAGGTGAGACAATACAAAACACGAACTACTGTTTGTTAGGCAATGGTAGGGTACAGAGGCACATTTCCTGTGTAAATGCCGAAAAACGTCCTTTTACTGTTTTATGAGGTCTAACTTGTGAATTACTTTATTGTTTAATTACCCTGTGAGAACCGGGGATAAGTGAAATTCTTTCTCCACTCTGAGTTTTATTGCACATTTTATGACATACTGTTATCTTGGAGTTATTTCTTGGTGTAAGTTAAACGTAGTAACCTAGGACATATATCTTTAGGATCTTGCTTAAATGTGTGTCGGTATTGATGCATGCAAACCTTTTAACAATTGGGCACAATATTATGTTTTTGTTTGGCAAGAAATATGCTCTTACATTCAAAATGACAATTGAGGTTTAAATTAACCTAAATTATTTTTTATTTTCTATGGAAATGCTCACTGACGTTTTATGTATTATTTGTAATAGTGTTAAAATTGCGTTCGTTTATTTTGCCAGTAGCTGCCGGACGAAGGCGAGGCCGGCAAACCTACAGCCGCTACCAAACGCTGGAGCTAGAGAAGGAGTTCTTGTTCAACCCATACCTGACCCGCAAGCGGCGAATCGAGGTATCACACGCTCTGGGACTGACTGAAAGGCAGGTCAAAATCTGGTTTCAGAACAGGAGGATGAAATGGAAAAAAGAGAACAACAAAGACAAATTTCCCAGTAGCAAATCAGAGCAGGAGGAAATAGAGAAACGAAAAAAAGAAAATGACCAAGACGAACAGGCACGAGTGGCTCGAGAAGAAGACAGCGAAAAAGCTAAACAAATATAGGACTACAAGCACGGAGTTCAACATTCTAACGTCGCTGGAGAACTTACAAATCTGAACTTTTGCTTAAGAACCATTACATTCTTATGGTTATTGCTCATTGTTTAGGGTGATGTCAAAACAGGAAATGAAAATAAATATCGTATCCAGTGTAAAGAAGTTAAAATGATCTGACAGAGAGATACTGCATTTCTACCTAATGCTGGGAAATATTATAGTGACATAAAGTAGCTACCTTTATTTGTGGAATAATTAATGTGAAACATTTTTGATGTTAGAATATTACTCTAAAATATACTTTGGCAGCTGTGTAGGTTTATTAATTGGTGCACTTTTTACTGTTCCCGTTAATCTTATGGTAATTAACGTAGCAAACTATGAAATCCAACAACATGAAACTGCCTATTTATGATGTAGGTGCTCTCTCTTTTTACGTTAATCCTTTGATAGTCCGTTTAGTTGTTATTGGTATTGTATTTTCTATTCTTGGATAGGCATGCGCACAGGGCAAAATAATTAAATAAAAGGCTTCGGTGACTGTGACACATAATGTATACTGTACTCGTGAATTACTTTATGGGCACTTGTTGTCATGCTTTGTTGTTCTTCACCTCTTTGTCTTTTGTCTAAACCTGGAAACGGCGGAAAAAGGAGGGCACAATAAAGTTTACAAGAAAGAATCCATAACAGTTTTACTGTCTTCTGCTACTTTTTACCTAATGCGTCAGTCTTAGAGACTATGACCACTAACATGCGTATTAAACCTTCAGAAATATATATCGTATATTGGGAGTTTATATTGTCTAATAGTATTTTATAGTAGTCTATGAAAGCATTTTATTGACCTCGTATGGGTTTAGGTTATGACATTAGCATCGATGGTGATCAGTGGCGAACAGTAAAGTATAAGTTTGCGAAAATGCTAAACACTTCAGCTATTCAATTTTAGAGAATTAATTACAGACCCCTCACATAGTAAATATAGATTTAATTAGCAAATGCTCGATAGGTAATGCGCTTTGCGAGGGTTTATTTTTTTCCTCAAAACTATTGACTTTAGAAATCTGTGCATTATTTTGGCTACTTAAATTTGATCCTTTCCATTAAATTGCAGAAATTACAGTTGTTTAAACCAAAAGCATCATAACTTCTGAGAGACAAAACCGTCGAGCTGATATATGGCTTGCAGACAGAGACCAACCACATTCTTAGACAACTCAGAATCTCGGGCAACTTGAAGGGAAAAGTGTGTATAGAAAATGGATGGATAAATGGATGGATAATAGGTTTTCATAACGTGTATGCAATATGCAAACCAGGAAGTGTCTTTAAAAGCAGTGTATATTTTTTGGTGTTAACCTAACACATTTTTTTACAGAACAGGTTAGATTGCAGGACTGTTAACACCTCATCAATTTATCTCAGTGTTCAATTGTGATTCTTGTATAATCATTGAAGGTAAACTTACCAATAACATTTTTTTTAAATCAAGACTACTGCACATTTCCATGTTAGTTGTACAGTGTGAAGTTCATTTGCCATTGGTTGACACTAAATCACGTGCCTGTTATCACGTGGCCCCTGAGGAAAAAGAGGTGCTTTTTGGTGTAAATCTGGATTGCTATTCTGTAATATATCACAGTACCTCGTAAAACCGACAGTAAAACCTCCCGGCCTACAAATCACCTGGTCAAAATATGAGTTCACTGTATTATGCGAATACTCTGTTTTCCAAATATCAGGCTGCAAGTTCGGCTTTTCCACCCGGGATTATTCCCGAGCAAAGTTCTTGCGCATTTGCGTCCAGCTCTCAGCGAGCCAGCAGTTATGTCTCGGGATCTCGTTCCGCTGCCTTTCCCCCCTCACTCTCGGGTCTCTACAGGAACAGCGGGAGCATTCATCCTCAGAACCAGAGCATGTATTCCGGCAGGTATGATATTAACGCCAGCTCCTTCAACATTCACAGTCCCATCTATGAACAAAATGTGTCCCTGCGTTCTGGAGATGTGTCGAAGCAGTCCGACAGTGGTAAAACGGAGGAGCGGGACAGTGATCAACAAAGTGAAAGCACCTTTCGGATCTATCCTTGGATGAGAATCTCAGGTACGTTAAATAAAATAGGTGTGAAAGAAAAGTGAGGGCATCACGTTAGGTAAAACATCTCTGAGAGCAGATCGTTTTCCAGCGTGAAAGCCGTAATCCGTCAGACGCCAGTTATCTAAGCAAAACTTTTATAACTATACGACCCCAGAAAGCCGTAATGTTTGTCACTTAAATATTCATTAGTTGGTATTGTATAACTAACAGTGGGCCTGCTTCAGCCTTGGATTGGGTGTCCATCGGTCTCGTCAAAACAAGAAAAGATCTGGGGCAGTGGCATCTGGTATTTTGTGTGAGTAACCTTCCAAAACAGATTTCATGTGATCGTTTATAGTTCACTTCCAAATGCGTTTGTAAAAAGCGTTGGCATTTGTCGTAAATATGTTAATTGCTCGGCATGATTTTGTTTTAAAACAACTGACAGACTGTGCTAATACAACACCGCACATGAGCGTGTTATGGCGGCCTGTGAAGATGCACGGATGTGTACGTATTTAGCTGGAAACACGGCTTTCGAAGCGTCGATATTACCTGCTGATTATAGCTATGTATCCGCACATTTAACAGAAACTTTGCCATATTTTAGGTACGTTGCTCGTCAGCGCTGTTTTCAAAAACAAGACTGATGGGATTTGATGTGTTACGTGCACTATACCGTGCGCGAGGGTGTTTGTATCCTGCTTTCTATCCTGTATTCACCGTCTTCACTGTCGAAACAGCTTTCAACAAATATTGCCCTACGTATAGATGCATCACTTTAAATGACTTTTTTTTATAAGTTCACAGAGCTGTTTCATGCTTGTTTGATAAAAGTTTGTAGAGCTTGACACATTAATAGCAGTGCATGATCATATTTGAATAATATCTCTAAATATTTATCTTTAAAGGTTTGAACAAATTAACATTTTTGCATTTTGTTTGTCTCATGTTTACAGATTGTAATTCCACTTAAAGGAGAAAGTGAGAGTCAGTCATTATATTAAGAGCATAGCCCATGTTTTTAACAATAAACGAACATGGTTTACATTCGTAGTTAACGCGGGCGTCTGTTACGGACTATGATTCTTTATCCTCCAGTTTAGCAGTTACATTTCTTTTAATCCTGATTGTGCATGCACCATGAAATATTGACATTCAAAAGGTAAACTACACACATTGTTACAGTCAACGACGCAACAGGATGAGCTCCCGAAATATCCAACAAAATTTTAATGTGGCGGTAAGGTATTGCTGTTTTTGCTATAAACCCGACTGCTTTTGCTTACTTAACTATCGTAGTACAACTCCATCAAGTCGACGTGGTTTAATTTAAACACTGTTCTTGCATTTAACAAGGGAGAATAGACATTCTGGAAAGTATATTAAATATGCTACACGTTTTAGTAGAGAGTAATTTCTAAAAGTTTGTTAGAGAAGATTTAATTCAGATTCGTCCATATAGGGCTAAGTAAAAAAGTGAGTAACTTAAAAGTTCGAAGGAAATCAAAGTAATAAATGTTCAACAGTAAACCTGTAGTACCTCCACATTTTCTAGTCAGAATTATTTTGTTTTCATAACAAATTTTAGATCTGTAGTAAGTATTGAGAGGCGGATTTTCGTAATCTTATACTACAGGAGATGTAAGAAGTACATTCCCAGCATAAACATATGGTTGTAACCCGCGTTTGCTAAACGTGGTCAAATGCATATGAAGTTACTTGATTTAATATTATTTTTGACCACTTCAAATTAAATCAATTAAAAACAGTTATCATAAAGTGTCGATATGCTTTCTACTGTATGAATTAAACAGAATACAATTACGTCATTCTGTTAACTGTATATAACTTATATAAGCCATCGCTTTTTAACATGCTTTTAAAGTTCAACTTTTGTAGATAAAAAAGTTTCCATCTCATCTCCATCAAACAATAACTTTTGGTGTGATTTGAAATAGACTGTAGGCCTATCTTACGTGCGATTGGAGAAAAAAACTAGGAACATATATTATTTGGAACTATTAAATACTATTAACTATTAAGTAGAGATGATAAATTTAAATAGGAGCCTGTCGATTTGTTAGGATTCTCAAACTTGGTTTGATTCGCGTGTGTGTGTACCCGAGTGTGTGTGTGTGTGTGTGTGTTTATGTGTGCAGTATCATTTATACTATAAATTAAGCTTCAGTGTTTCTGCCTTTGGTGATAATTCAAAAATCTAAGAAGTATTTGTGAGATGTATTCGTAAAAGATAGCTAATGTTGCTACATTAAATTAATATCACCGATTGTTAGCAAAAAAAAAAAAAATTTCCCTAAATGCAAGTTATTTAGAAGTATTGATTGTAATAGTATACTAGTATTCATCTTGTTCAAATTATGTGTATTGATATTAATATTTTCATAATTGATATGCTATATCCCTATTTAATATATGATAATATATCTTTATTTTTTAAGATGACGCAAACCTCTAGAATCCCTGTTCAATGTACAAAATATTATCTTTCGTATAAATGTTAACGATTCAATCCAATGTATGTCTTAATATACTGTCGCTATTCTAAGGTGTGGACAGAAAGCGAGGGCGGCAGACCTACACACGATACCAGACACTGGAGCTTGAAAAGGAATTCCACTTCAACCGCTACCTGACAAGGCGGAGACGCAGTGAAATAGCCCACGCTCTCTGTCTCTCTGAGCGCCAGATCAAAATTTGGTTCCAGAACCGACGTATGAAATGGAAGAAAGAGAATAAGGTTACTGATCTAAGTTCCTGCACCGAGGACAGGCCGGGCTGCGAGGAGGAGGAGGAAGCAGAAGAAGAGTAGCGAAGAGTTTATACAAGTCAGTCGAGTAACAGTATACTAGAATGACATTCAACCCGATGTTGGCTTTAATTTTCCCATTTTAGGACAATGAAAGTAAAGAACCGCACTACCTATTTGTATGTTGAACTAGTAGGAATTTATATGTCTACCTATGAAATCACATTCATTTATTTTTGTTTATTTTTTAAGTAATTCATTGTTAGGTTTTACGTTTTAAGATGCTTGCGTCCTGGTTATCAGATACTTTGTGTTGTAAGTTACTTTTGAAAAGAAATCATAAAACATCCAAAAAGGGATATCGTATATCGTAGTATATCTATATTGTACATACAATAAACATTTACATCGCATTTTAACATGATGCGTATGGTTATTCCCGTTTTGTAAATAATGTTAGATTACATTTCCCGAACAGCGGACCACAAGCAGTAGGTATTGATATTTTTGTCTGAATGAAAACACTGTGAAATGTTGAATTTTTGCATGTGTAATCTTTAGTGACAAAAAAATAAAAGGAAATTGTTCCAGATTTATATGCATTTGAATGCTATTTTAATGATCTACAATCTTCATTCTCCCTTATACTTTTCTTTTTGGTCTTCTTCTTCTTATTATTAATAATAATAGTAGTAATAATAATAATAATAATAGTAATAATTTATATTATCAAATCACAACTGTCGTAGTACAACTCCATCAAGTTAACACAGTTTAATTGTGGTGGTGTTGTTGATTCGCTTTATGTTTGTAGTGAGGCTGGTGTAAAATATGATACTACTTCTGACGTTTCCTTTTTCGTAAAATGAAAACCTTCGTAAGATTAAAGTATTTAATGCTATTATTTTAGAAGCAATATAAACACCATTATTTAAGCACGTCCTTTGAAAAGTTTCCCTACATTGTCATCAGTTATTGTTTCTACTATTAATTTTACAGCTATTGTTATGAAATGGGTCATTTGAAGTTTTCACTGTTTCACTAGACTCTTGGTTAAATTTATCGGAAAGTAAATATGCAAAGTATTTATCAAATGTGGATACAGGCAGGTACATTATTATTGCACCCAGGATGAGTGTATGTGTAAGATTGGCCTACCTCAAAATATTTCTTTGTGCCATGCACCTAAAACTGTCTACAGATGCGGGAACGGGATATTACGCTACTAATTCTAATATGTAAGCATGGCTATAGGAACAATAACGTGAATTTATTCAGCTTACATATAATGCCGCATTAGTCGTCGCATCGTTATGTGGAGTCTGAATACACACGTGTGTGTGGTTGTTGGTTTAAAAGTTACTTAACCGGTTATTGAAAACACGTTTTCTTTTATTTCGCTTAGTCTAGATCTAAGCTAATCTTCTTAGCATGTTCGGTGTGCTGTGCTTTGTTTTCAAATCAAGTGTTTTCATGTCTTAATCAGGTGAGTCAACTATGAACGTTTTCATTTGCATTCTTTTCAGTGTATCGAAAATTATTTTCAGACTATCCTACATATTATGCCTTTAAACTATCTAAATTGTCTGAGTATATCTCCGGCAAAGCAATTTCACTCTAGTTTATAAATTTAGAAAAGTTCAAGATTTTGTGTGTGAGCCTAGACATTTTAATCATAAACATAGGTATTAGCATGAAAACGCACACGGTCAGCTCTTTAGGATTTGTAGAAAAAAAGATGGCGACGGTAAGATGACTGCTTCTAAACCACTCGCGAAGAAATGCAATAAATTCCTTGTTGTTTTATGAAAATTTACAACTTTGTGATAGAACTTTATGAGTGGCTGAGTTCTAGGATTGGCCGAGGACGGTCATGTGGATAGTTAACCGTGAACATGAACTTTTTATGATTTCCCAAGTGGTTATATTGGAGCATTCTTTTGGTCACCGCGCCTTCAGTAGCAACACTGCCCTCCTTAAAGGTTCTTGGCTCCTCTTCATTTTTTTATAAATGAAAAATATCAATTTGCTTAGTGTCATAGTTCATGATATCGATGAACACAGTACGCGAACAGCCTACTCCGTGCTGCTATGCTAATGCGCCCTGGTCTGATTGGGATTTCCGCTACAATGAAGGGTGAATAAGAAATCTGGGCTCGATGGAGATCATCTCATTTTTCATATAGGGATCTTTCTCACTTTGCTAGTATAAATGATAGGAATGGAGGAGACGGAGACTTGCGCTAATGGCGGAACAGATTGGAGCAACTATAAGGTCAGACTAAAAGCAAGAAACTAACGATTTCCTCTGGGCCATCAAGAGGCGTAATGAAGGATTATAAACAAAGGTAGGATTTGGTCTCCTTCACCATTCGTTCTTCATGCTTTGAATCCTAAACATAGCGACGTAACACGTATGCATTAACAAAGTATTTCTTTAGAAATGCGGGATTATGTGTACTACATATATTCTACCGGATATGTGAACTTTTGGCGTTCAGATGAATTGTGACATATCGCACACAAGTTGTTCCGCATCCACAACTTGCATCTATTTGTATGCTTAGAACAACTTTTAGTGTAATCAGTGACTACTTAGATTTGGTTTATGCAATCTCTCTGCTACTTCGCTTCAGAATGCTAGTAATTTCCGGGTGTAGCAGAGACTGGGGTTTAATAGTTGTGTGCCTTGAATTTTGCTGAAACGTCTTGGTTCGGTTCTTTCTTGGAATGTTTCACCTGGAGGCAAACTGCTATGCGACATTCTGTCCTGTCCGTACTCGGCTTTGCGCAGTACGAAAAATCAATAAAGCAAACCACAGCTATCATAACCATTTCATTCAACAATTATTAAAACATACTGTTATGAAAAACCAAGCCAGAAAACGCATCGTTTCATTTTACACGTGATGAATTGCTTCCCAATAAAATAATATCAATGAGAATCGGCAATACCATTTCTTACATACCTTAAATAGTGGTGAACTTGCTTTGATAAGCACTATATGTCTTACGAAAAAAACTGTTCTTTATATTGTTGGTACGTGTTTCACCATTGCGTGTGCTACGACGTTTGGCCTACATTTGAATTCTACCACTGCGGTTGTTGCCAGATATGACGATCTTACTAGCCGCCATAATTACGGCAGTTGCGTGGATGGCATTTATTTACTGTTTTTCAATAGTGCCTGGTCACCCGAATAAGACACACTGGAACGTGTTTCATGTTATTCGTGTATTTGGACGACCTCACATCAATAAAAATATCCTAATTCTGAACAAGATGGCTTTTATTATATATTATATATAATTGTGTGTTTCTATAATTATGCATTATATATGACTATTTATTTTCGTTATAAGGTCTACGTGTGGATTTCTTCTTCCACTAACAAGAACAAAACCAACAACAGCAACAGCAATAATAATAATAATGATAATAATAATAATAATAATAATAATAATAATACACTTACAATAACACTTTAAATTTTATATATATGATTCTTTGGGGTCGTGGTGAAATGAGACTGTCTATGGTTTCTAGATTTAATCCATTCCAAATCTGCAGTCGTTCTGCGTCAACCTTCAGCGATTCTCTGCTCTTTGAGGCCATCTAGTGTTCATTTGGCAAAATGGTTCCAAAAAAATCTTCAGAGACCGTGGAAAATTGGAACTGGAGGAAGTGATCTTGTGTATGAAAAGTGTTGCCTCGTTTTTCGCAACGAAACTAAGGACAATAAAATAGAAGTCCGGTTAGGCTGAATGCTGATGGTGGGGAGAAGGATATAGAACAATAGGAAAGATGCCAGGGAGCGTAGATTTTCGTCGTTGCGTGCTTCTCAAAATCAAGCTCTTACTACTATTTGACATGCGTAAGTTGCACATATTCATCGTCCCCTGTCCCAGGCTTAAAACCACTAGAAGTGAGAAATGTGTCTTCCGTTTCTTTCGCCCTTCCATAGCTTTTGACTTTGCCCGTGGACGTCCTGGTTTTAAAGGTTACTTTTATCATGTGCTGCAAGACCGCGACCCGTGGCCTCTGCTAAACTTTCACTACTGACAGCCAAACTAGATTTTCCATTTTAGTAATTTGTTCCCTTAAAGCAAAGGATGTGATGAAAATATTAGAATTATTAAACGATTTTTTTAAAAGGTCAAGTAAAGAGCAACAGAATGGTTATTATTGTTGTTATCAGGCCAATTATGATTGTTTTATTATTAAAAATACTACTGTACTACTACTACTACTGCTACCACTACTACTACTACTACTAATAATTATTATTATTACAGGGCCTACTGTTGCTTGCATTAGTTGATTCCAGATAACTAAATTTGCTCGTTAAAATGGAAGTGAAGCAGACTAAACTGAATAGTGGTCAATAAAATATTCATAGACATGTATGTGCGAATGGAACGGCAATTATATTACTTAACGATGTAACAAACTTCGAATGCAAAGTCTGTGAAGGAAATACAAATAGACTGCGAAAAGGAGAATGGAATCTGCAGTCTGTTTGCATTACATGACTTGATGTATTCTTATAGTGCAGCTATTTAAAACAAGAGTTCTGAAATACAAACATGTTCATTTATGATTTAGACCTGTGCCTTGTTTGGTGATTTTAATTCAGACACTCATCCAGTAGAAATCAGGTGAAAAATCAACAAAAATTTTACTTCCAACAAGTTTGCCCTGTATAAGTGTCGCATTACGTACGACTGCAGTACTCTGTTAAACTTATTTTTTACTCTTTTCATTTCTCTTTCGTCTGAGCGATTCAAAACAATGTATGTATTGTTTTGCGATAAGCACATACGACACAGTTTCCTGCGGGAAGTTTATAGCTATTTATTTATTTATTTTTGCAGCATGTGCATTTACTTGCAGTTTTAAAAAGTAAAACATTTGGATATATTCCCATTTAAAAACCCACGTTCTTTAGCGAGCACAAAAGAACCATCTACATGTGATTTTATCGTTTGTTAGTTTTTGACTGTCAGGTGGGAATAATGTCCTATTGATTGAATACGATCGAATCATCGGTGGATATAGGAAACTCGGATTCTATATGGCCAGTTCAATCACAATATTCCATTATATGGTCAGCTATTCTATATCCTTTCCTGATGAGCTAACTTAAATTTAATAAAATGAAATAAATAAAATAATGAAAACACACTTATAGTTAATCTTTTTAATAAGCATATAACAAAAACACATTCCATATTTTATATTGAAAATGCAAATGCATATATAATACAAAGAAGAGACGGATTTCAGATAACTATCAATGTTTAAGTACCTCACAGCACGCACTTCATGGTAAAACCATATTTGTACTCTACACTCTATAATATAATGCAATAGCACAACATTCACATTATATAATACAGCATATACTTCAACGGTCACGTGAACAGAATTATGATCAAATAACTAAAAAGTAAACAAGTATAGTTCCGAACACCATATAAGTAGGCAATTATATAATATCTTATACTTACACGTTATCCGACACTCAAATTGGGAGCTTTTCAAGATTAACTTATTCAAGACAGAATCGGTTCCTTTTATTTTGCAAGTTGAACTTAAATTGTCCTCATAGGTATACATGCTGGCAGGAGTTTCCGTCTCTTTTCCATGCTCGTGCTTCCATTTTCCACTTATTTCCGCCTCCAAAGAAACGTTTCTATCTTTGAATCCAAACGCTCCACAAATTAAAGTTCTGCAAAGGCGAAGAAAATGTACATTATTAAAGTGACAGCTGGGAAATAGTCTCCTTCAGCATAGCTGTTTAGAACTTTACCGTGCGTATTCCACGTGAACACTTGGATATTACTTTTAATAGAACGCTTTGAAAATTAAATTTTATGTGCATTTAATTGTGTAAATGCAGATGGGAAGTGCATATAAAACATCCACATTTTCTGCACCAGGTCACTTTATAATAAATGAAAT
Organism: Mormyrops boulengeri; assembly: GCA_026781065.1. Classification (NCBI taxonomy): domain Eukaryota; kingdom Metazoa; phylum Chordata; class Actinopteri; order Osteoglossiformes; family Mormyridae; genus Mormyrops; species Mormyrops boulengeri. The sequence goes on along the minus strand of JAODLD010000101.1, from coordinate 28,737,903 downwards.
ATTATAACGTTCAAAAACTAAAAGTCTTGTTTATACATTTTTGTTAATAGTATTTTTATGATGAAAATGTTAAATTGATAAAGATACGTAATATTTTGTCACTTTTAAATTTTTACTCTAAACCGAAGAGGTTTGTTTTATTGTTAGCTTAACTTTTTTCGCGTTATTTTTCCCTGATTTTGTATGTGAGGCGAGATAGATGGCTTTTCTACATCAAATTAGCTCGCAAACAGTAAAATGCTTTATTATAGTCTACCACATGCTACAGAGAAGTCGAATTGAGTCAATCGATAAATTACTTTAGTACGTTGAACGGATGATATCTTCCTTGCACTGTTTAGTATACGGAAGATGAATGTAGCATTTTCCAAAGATATCTCTGCATTGAAATTTTGTTGTAGGTTTAGTCTTGAAGTTATAATTTATGGATATGTGGTTTGTTTTTATAATTCGCAAAAATAATTAATAGGATTTCATTATCTATAACTAAAACGTTAAGAATTCGTGCAAAAAGTAAAACCGAAACCTATTAACTAAAGTATTTGCGTATTGCACTTAGGCGGAATGATATAATATGCATATGTATTCAAATGTTATTATATACATTTTATATACAATAAAATTTGAATAAAAAACAACATGCACAGGTAAATCTGAATAAATCTGGTTTTGAAGACGAGGATTTCCCCACAATGGGCTGAACTGTAAGTTTTAACGCACCATGCAAGAATGTGTGTGTGCGTGCGTGTCCGCATGGTAATATGAATGTGTGTGTATGTACGTGTGTTTAGTTTTGAGTTTTCAGTCCTTGAATGATTCAGATTGCGTGATTTCATTGGAAGGAGAAAGGAGACATCTAAGCTTTCTGGTTTGCGCTGGGGTCCCCGGCGCATGCAATCAGAACCCCCTCATGGGTGCTATTTTGCTATCACAGAAGCTCGTGATTGGTCAACCACTGATCAGATGGTATAGTTCCCCTCTGTCCCACACTGGCACCTCGCCACCCCCTTTCAGCTAAAACCCAATCTCCGATAAACTACTAATAGCTAAACCACTTGGAATATATAACACAACAAATCATAAACCCAGGAAAAGAACGGTACCCTCCCAATGAGTTCCTATTTTGTAAATTCAACTTTCCCTGTTACTCTGCCCGGAGGACAAGAGTCTTTCTTGGGACAGATACCGTTATACTCCTCTGGATACACGGATCCTTTAAGACACTATCCCGGAGCTGCATATGGAGCTACCAGTGTCCAGGACAAGTCTTACCCATCTTATTATCACCAAACTAACAGTGGCTACGGCCGGACAAATACCGCTGCTAGTGCGTGCGATTATGCAGCAGCCAGTTTTTACAGAGAAAAGGACCCCGCCTGCGCGTTCGCCAGCCTAGAAGAACATTCGCTTGTTCTAAGCCCAGACCAGCGGAAATCAGACTCTACAGGGCAAAGTAAAAATATATTCGCTGATAACGATGAACTGAAGTCGTCTGCCCCAGTCTATCCGTGGATGCAAAGGATGAATTCGTGCAATGGTGAGTCAGTACCTTCTGTCATTTTCGTGTTGTTGTTCTCGATAATTTGAAGAGTGTGGCTTCCATCCTAATGTACAGTATACGGAGCAGACTTTACAGTGGAAAAACAACATCGCTGTGGCAGTCAGAAAATACTATCTCAGGCTGAAGCTAGAGGGAGCTTAAGCATTGCGAAGTTTTGGTGTGCTGATGTAATATTATCAAATTACACCTTTATACAGTAACATTGGACCATTTGCTTACATCATATATACCATTCTATTAAATTAATGCACCGGTGCGTGCTTATATTCAGTTTAACACGTAGTATTGATGCATTAAGTATTTATGCATAGCTGCAAATATGATAAATAAATGCATTTACGTCCGTTTTTGAGGTGTCACTGTCCTATTTATCATTTAACGATCCGAATAAACCGCCCAAATTGTCGTTTAGACCGTAAATAATCTGTAGGCAGTTTTATTTATATAAATATAGTAATAAATTGACTTCGTGTATCACATTCTCTATGGGAATGTAGTTAAAAACAGTCGTATTTTTGAAAAGAAAAGCTTTTGTTGCGTATTATTAGAAACAGTAATATAGCTCTTGTTATAATTAGTAACATAACAGGGAAACGGATTTTTTTACAGTGAGGGCGGAAAGTACTTAAAACATCGTTTACTGTAATAACTGTTCTTGCCTGCAGTAGCATTAACAGTCGTGATAGCTGTCATTGTTGCAGATGTGATATTAGATGTATTTTTGTACGATTATTGTATTATTGCATTCCTGTTGTTGTAGTAACTGTGCTACACATGTACATGCGTGTCATTGTCATAACTATGTCTTTTCTGACTGATTTTGTATAGGGACTTTTGGGAACACCGGCCGCAGAGGTCGTCAAACCTACACCCGATACCAGACGCTGGAGTTAGAGAAAGAGTTTCATTTTAACAGGTATCTGACCAGGCGGCGTCGAATTGAGATTGCGCACGCACTGTGCCTGACTGAGCGCCAGATAAAGATTTGGTTCCAGAACCGCCGGATGAAGTGGAAAAAAGAAAACAAACTGATAAACTCTTCACAAAACACAGCTGACGAGGAAGAAGAAAAGAGGACGGAATAATGGACAAGAAAAAGGAAAAAAAATGCAAATGACTATAGTGTGCAATTGAATAAAATCGAGTTGCCTCTTTTTAAAAATGTGCAGCAGTTTAGTCATGCTAAGAAATCTTGGTGTAGCATTCCAAACGTTTATCGCATTTCCATTTGTGATTTTTTACTATTTCGGGAAAACTATATGTTTGTGCCTCGTCTTCTCTTATGACTAAGTACCGTGTCAGAACTAATTGAAATACGTGTCATTCTCATTATGATATTTACGCAGTATGTAATTAAAAGGAAACTGCTCCTAACACATTGATATAGTGTATTTCCTTTGAATTTCTCTTTGAATGTTACCGACGTGCAAACTCTGCGAAAGAATAATAAGCGAATTTATTACTGAGTGCAAAGTAGATTACAAAAAATTGACTACACTATTTATGTTTTATTAATTTTTTATGTAAATGTGTTTGTACATTTGTGCTGGAAGGTATCTAATCATTCAGTATGTTTTGGTAATTTTAAAAGCTAAAGAACTTGTTGTGGGTGTAATAAGGATACATTTGGGACAACAGCCTGTCTAATAAACTCCAGTGAAAAGTAGTTTAAAGATTTTCTGACGGTTTCAGTTGTGCTGCCATATTAAATCAAACCTTCCGCTTCTGGTGAAGACTAACATATTGTTTTTATTTACTGCAGACATGTGCATAACCTTATGTATACCACAGATAACTTGCGTGCAGTGACGTTTGGGAGACAAAAACTGAGCGGGGGAATGAAAAAGATAAATGTTTAACTCTTATCCAGGTATGCTCTGACACGCTGTTAGGTTTAACATCTTTTAATAGGTTTCAGAAACGATCCGTACAGTACATCCTTCAGATATGTTAAGGGTCCAGATCATTTCAATTTTAAGCAAGTCTTCCGAATGCAAAAACCTAACAATATCCGAGTCTAATTTGTCACAATAGCTCACACCTAAAGAAATATATATATATATATCTATATATCTATATATGTGTGTGTGCGTGTGTGTGTGTGTGTGTATGTGTGTGTGTGTGTGTGTGTTTATCCGTCTCTCTTTGAAGAGTTAGGCTCCGAGTGCTAAATGGTACGACTAAATGTTGGAAATCTCAATAGATGCTTGATGCTACCAACGTCACCTCATAACTAATGTAAATGACTTATACTAAACCAGAAAATTACTATAATTATTTTTTACACAAACTAGAAGATTCACCCTCCTTTCCCATCACTATCATTGCACCACACACCGCGCACCACCTGCAGCCACCTCAAACGATTGCCTATCAACATGTATGTGCGTGTGTTTCTGTACTATATATGACGGATATTTTTGCGCTCTGAACATGCATAAAGGCGTAGTCATAAGAAATCGGAGCAAATAAACCACGAAATCGCATCAAAGCTTGGTTTTATTTTTTCGTGAAGCGTGCTTGATTTATTTTCAAGATCTGAAGATAGATTTTTTTTTACTAAAGCTGCTACTATGGCAAGTGTTAACCTGAAGACAACACTGATTCCCTCTATATCTAATCGATGTATCAAGTAAAAATTAACTAGCCACTTATAGTTCACGACGTTAAAAACAGTATCAAAGACTATTCGGAAAATTTTCCTTTACATATTTTGACAATTTTTCCAAAAGCCCCATACAGTTCGATGCCAATTAAAGTATCATAAATAACACCAATGCTAATAGGCTACTGGTAAAACAATTTCAACTATTAAAAACAACGGTTAACATCTTGTCACCCTGGAAAATACTAGCCTTCTTCAACTTTTACGGTAGCCGGTGTTAGTCTGGCCGTTTTATATTACTGTTTCATTTCATTAACGATAGAAATCACCCTGTTTATGACTCTGTAGACTAGGTATTTGGTACATACTCAATCACCATTTTAATATTAGTCGATATATTAAATATAACAAAGACAATATATGTTCAACGTGGAAGAAATAATAGGTAAAAACGAAATAAAATTGGAAAGAGATTATTTTTCGTTGCAATAAATTATGTTCCCAGTAGGTGACGCTCTCTGCCAACATGGAGCACAACCTTGCTATTGAGAAGCACACATTGCGTTGAGCTTAACGATTCTCATCTCGTCATCATTTGTAACCACAGAGCATGAATTACCTCTTGAAGTCATCAGTGAGAATTTACGACTGGTCAACAAAAGCACGTGATTCCTAAACGCACCCCCACCCCCATATTTGGCTGCATACATAGCAAAAACGAAGTACAGTGCATTGCTATAATTCATTAATACATCATAAATCGTGAAGCACAGCGTTATAACGACCAAGATCTACAAATCAAGCCCTCTACAATAACCTAAATGAGCTCTTACTTTGTAAACTCGTTCTCAGGGCGCTACCCAAATGGCCCCGACTACCAGTTACTAAATTATGGAACTAGCAGCAGCGCTATGAACGGTTCGTACAGGGACTCCGGCACGATGCATTCGGGCTCTTATGGCTACAGCTACAATGGGATGGACTTAAGCGTCAATCGTTCAACCACCAACAACCACTTTGGGGCTGTTGGGGATAACTCCCGGGGTTTCCAGTCTCCAGCCCCGGAGTCTCGGTTCAGACAGCCGTCTAGCTGCTCGCTTTCGTCTCCCGACTCCCTTTCTTGCGCCAACACCGAAACTCTGGGACCCAAAAGCTCCTCTCCCCCTTCCGACCAGAGCAACACCACCGCCAGCAATAACCTCAACAACAGCACACATTTCACAGAATTAGACGAAACTAGCGCTTCTTCTGAGACCGAAGAAGGTACCCACAGAAGCAGCAATCCCACTACCCGGACACAGCAACAGGAATCTACCGCAACCTCCACCACAGCATCGACCGATGGGCAAGCGCCACAAATATTCCCTTGGATGCGGAAGCTACATATTAACCATGGTATATATGCCGACGAATTGCAAACTTGTCTTTAGTATCGATACAATTGTGTAATGCTTTTTGTTCATCTACTATTTGTAGTCGGGTTCAGCTTATCTTTAGCACTAACTCCAAAAAGCGCCACAAATCTCTTAAATGTAGGCTAGCAAACTCAAAGAGAATGGAGACCGAGAAAGAAGGCATAAACAGGAAGCACCGTTAAGTTTTCATTTAACTGTAAACTTATCTTTATTGCGTGTGGTGACTTGTTTATATCTGGGGAAGAATATCAAAAATAAATTTGAAGGAACGAGAAAAAAACACGTAACCGAAAAGTTGTGTTAGCTGGCTATTGTGGACCAAGAACTAACACGTTAAAAAAGATATTCGACCCTTTGAATTACAGTTAGAATTGAATGTTTAAGTCAGGGCAAGAACAGATTCGACGAAAAATCGTCAGTGTATTCAGCAATGTATAACATTTCTTTCTCACACACCACCACGAACGTGCAGGTCTGCTTAAATATTGGTTATTGCCATGTACATGTATGCTATTATAAAAGTTGATTATATACTGTTGAGCATTATTGTCTGATAAAATGATATATTTTCAGTAATGGTTATTCTTACGTTTTGTCCACGCTATTCAGATATGACTGGACCAGATGGGAAAAGGGCCCGAACTGCGTACACCCGCTACCAGACGCTAGAGCTGGAAAAAGAATTTCATTTCAATAGATATTTAACTAGAAGAAGGAGAATAGAGATAGCCCACGCGCTATGTCTGTCGGAACGACAAATTAAGATATGGTTCCAGAATCGGAGGATGAAATGGAAGAAAGACAATAAACTGAAAAGTATGAGTCTTGCAAGCGCAGGTAGCGCCTTCCAGCCCTGAATATTACCCATACAAATGAAATGATAAGGAAAATGGGGAAATAAATAAATAAATAGATAGATAAAAATACTATTCCTCTGAGTACTGTACAGCGCAGCACCTTCAGTATGTTGTTGATGTTTTAGACATCTTAAAATTCCAATATGGTACTGCTAACATAAACATGATAACTTGTGTTTAACTGTTGCTGTTTTTATTGCTATGGTAATTATTATTTTAAAAAAGAAGAATGCTCTCCAATGCCTGTTGCTATTGTTACACGTATAGTTTATGTGTTAAGTGCTATGGTGATGCTTTCTTGAAGGTTAGCATGTTTCACGTGAACTCTTAAATGTTATAACTTATTTACGATCTATAACAAGTGTATAGTTCTAAGTTTACAATAATATGAAATGAATCAGAATAGACTAGTTGCAGTTGCAGTGCTTTTTCAGAAGCCACATGGTGTGTTCCATATTCTCTTTAATGTTACATTCGTGTTAACTTCTCTTATTTTTATCGGGTTATTAGATCGTTGACTTATTTCTGGAAAAAAGAAAATTATCGTAAGGACTAGCCTCTTGTCTCCGTACATACGTGTGTATAATTCTGTTAAAATTGCAGTTGTATATTGCTGGATCACCTCTATGTCCCGAACCAGATGTAAATATTACACATTTTTATTGTGACCAATAGATTATTTGTAGTGGGCAGAGTGAATAACAAACGTTCTGTGGAAAATGGCAACTGTCACGTCGGACTGCCTGTAAGCATTTTGCCAATAAGCTTTTTGTATTTGTTTGTAGCTTAACTTGAAGTAAAAACCAACAAGACAATAAAGTTTCTCTTACGTAGATCAAATGTCTTACTCATTCTAATCCATCTGCTAGTTATCCCAATGTTATTATACTATTTACTTGGTTTAAACCATATATCATCCATTAGACTGCAGTAACAGACTCTTTAATCAACATATGTCTATGCTTGTACGCTTATTCCTGCGTGTGAGCGCGTCAGAGCAAATGCAAATTAAATAATGCTGACATGTAGAACTCCGTATATTTTGAGGAGTCTTGAATAATCATAGTCTAACTCGCAGGCATCTTTTGAAAATGGTTATTCAGCATGGCGATAAACATAATTTCATCCTCATTTATAATCTTTAAAATCTTGTCACTTATGATACAAGATTTTCCCACAACAATATAAGCCACATTCAATGGCAAGGCAGAGCAAGCCATTAATGAGTTAACTGAAAAATAATGTAACAGCATACATAATGTTTTCACGCGATTCACTTACACAGCTTGGATTTTGGTCCGTCCTATCAGAATTTTGTTTTCAGTTTGAATGATTTTCGCAGTAAAAGATGCCTCCTCCGCTATATCAAGATTAGGCTTCGTTCACAATAAGCAAACTTTGAACTTTCAAACTTACCAATTACTCCACCACTTATGATACTTCATACGCTATGTTTGAGGGATGATCAGCAGTTCTGCCAAGAAAACTGTAGCCGTTTGCCATTGCCTGTCTTTAGAAATTTTGCTTTGCCAAACTATACCAAAAGTAGCTATGACATTTACATGTCAAATGGATGAGGGTTTTATCTTCAAGTTAGATCGTAAAAATTACCCAGGCCATAGACAGATACCCCTCACTGGCTCTCAAAAGTCACGTGGGATCCATAAAGTTAGTTTTATGGTTTTGGGGAGTTGACAATGTACTATATATTTCACATTCTAGAATGTAAGTGACGGTTTAACTGCTTCGAAGAGATTCCAAAGGGTCAGTAACAACTAGGGACATTGCAGAGCCAGTCCTAGACTTGCCCTCTTCTCCGTACATGCCTTGATTGCCATCCGATTTCGTCATTGGGGTATATTTTGAGGAGGAAATCGAATGATAAAGGATTGTTTCACTTTAAAGTAAGAGCAGATTCTTCACAACCTAAATTCGCTGATGACCGTATCTTGGGCTAGGAAGGAAGGCGGGATGAACCTATCCAATCGTGGTGTCATTACTAATAGCCCGTTTGACTTTCCTTCCCAGTTGATTGCAGTGTTGGTGAGTCTTTGGAATTCTGTACGTTTACTCAGTTATAAAACATTATACATTAACTCATTAAGAATTTTAGATGTGTGTCTTAGTGTATACATGCATGTAGCCTATCACTGAATGCCTGTCCAGAAAAAATCTATATTAATCTGTAGTTGTAATATCCTATTTTTTATGAATATTGTGTGGTATTTTGCCTGGTATATATGCAGATGAATGCTCAATAGTCTGGTACATTCGAATGTTCAAACCCGTTTTTTGTTCAGTGTAATCATGTTTAAATGAGTTGTTGTATTCCTGTAAGTTTAGTTCTTAATACAACAACAAACAACTAAATAAAATGTACATTTGGGGCATACGTTTAAAGATGTTTCTCTTAACGAGTTACATGATGTGTGCAGATTTGAGATACAAGGTTCAAAGTACGATACAATATTGCAAACCACAAAAAAAAACAAATTCCTCTGAAATTTTAATTTTTTGTTTACCAGAATTTATTTAGCACGTCATTGAATTAAGATGTAGGCGTGCACGGTGTTTTCGAAGCAAAATTAGAAATAATTGATTTTTCATTGCAATTCTTACACTCTTAAACGGGCGTATACGTGTAACAAAAAGTGGAAAACAATGCAATAAATATCGAGAGAACCACTAAAAGCCACCCAATACAAAGCATTAGACTACTTTTAATTGATAAATGGAAAAGGGGGGGGGGATCCAAGTATTTCTCCAAGTCTGGCTACTTCAGCTTTGATATTTAAAAATATGATTCTTATTGCTGTGTCTCTTCAGTAGTCGTGATACAGCGTAAAGCTTCATAGCCAAGTCACGGGATATCAAAAGCTCTTTAGTAGTTGTTTTCTATTTTTGTCGGAAGTTATAAAACAAAGTTTCTGAAAATACCGAAATAGCTTCCAAACAACAGAGCTTAATGGGCATCACTCTATATCGGTTTTGTATGCTTAACACTAAAGTGCTGACAATAAAAAAGTACATAGTTGCAGATGTTTTGCATTCATGCTATTATCCTACATCAGATTTTATGGTAGTTGCCTTAGTAGAAGTATGTGTTTAGGTGACTAAAATAGGTCTTAAAAATTGTGTCACCTCAGTCATGAAGGTAATTTGGAGACCTATTGTAATATAAGCTTATAATATGATAAAAAGCTTTAACATTTTTGTTTACTACAATCGGTACTTGCCTGTATTTTGCATTCTAGACTTAATGCCACCCTCTGGTATATATTACAGTATGGTCTTGGGAGGTCATCCATTTCCCTCCCCTTTAATAAACTAAGGAAGTTTAAGGGAGTAAACAGGAAATCAAAGCTCTAACTGTGAAGAAAGGCCAGGACTTCCATTTCATTTTTCATCAGTTTCCTTTCTTTAATTATTTGGTCAGGAGGTTCAGCCCTTCGGCCTACACTTACGCCCAAAATCCCGGTAATGCAACAGACTCAGATATCAGAACTGGCAACCCACGTTACAATGTTTCAAGTGCAGTTTTCAGAGATTTTTCCAGCCTTCACACGGGATTCTCTCCTGTATGTTAGACTGAAAACAAACATGGAAACAGCCTTGCCCCTGGCTTTGGCATCACAGATACGAGTAACAAGCACCTGTATAGTCAGTGGTATAGTTCAGAAGATGTGTTCATACTAAATAGAATCTCATTACTTTACTAGAAAGATGTCATTATATACCAACCTTAGGCACTGGAATTGTTTTCAAAAACATCGTCCCAGGTGCCTATTTATAGTCTGAACCTAGCATTAACTTTGATATTCAGTATTATCAGAATACAGAACATACTTTTCCTTTTATCTTACAAAATTAAGTTATATATAATAAATGAATAAGCAAATACATAAATTGACAAATAAATAAATAAGTAAATAAACAAATAAATAAACAACCAGGCTCTAGGGGCACAGGTTCTAAACCTTTTCAACAAAGCAATTTTAACGTATTAAATTGCCATTTTAACAGTGTAATGTGTTTTGCATATTGATAGGGGTAATCTGTGAGCAGATCTCATCAATAATTCATAGGGATGGGATCATCGCGAGGTCAGCAGACGAGCTGTGCAAAAAGACTCTATTTCGAAGAGAAGGCTCCCTACAATACAATGAGTTCATCTGACACAATTATGCTTTGCCTGGGATATCAACACAACAATTGAAAAAACTAGAGCTTCAGTTTTGTTTGCTTTTTATTTAATTTCTCGATGTCAGGTACTTACCTGACAAATTTAAAATTTTGAATTTCAATAGTTTTTGAATTCTGTTAGTAAAGTGTGTGTGTGTGTGTGTACGCGTATTTGTGTGTAATTTCCATCCTTGATTTTGGTCTTTCGACGTAAGTTTCTTACGTTACTCAGTAATAGTACTAATGACTTTGTGCTAAGTATTTCATTTTTCACAATATTTAATTTAAAAATTGGCAAAAAAAGCAATGAATGATATTTAGTGAGCAATAGTATGTTAAGGAATAAGTCTGAAACGCCCAGAGTACGCCATCCATGCAGTGGTATGAAGTGGTCACTGTTCCAGGAAGGTTAGAGTAATTATTGATTATGTGGCGCATATGAAACCGAATTTAGAGGGCTTATTGCCTAGCAGTTGGTTTTATGAATTTTTATGTCTTATACATCAGTTTATAATCTCTATAGATTCAATAACATAAAGCGACATTGAATGCGATACTGGTGGAAGCTAATGCGGTATTACCATACTAATATTTTCAAAATTGAATTATTATTTCAAGCATATTTGCTACAGTGAAAAACTTAGATGCTACTAATCCCCACCTCATTTTTTATTTTCTGAGCCTCAGCAACTGGCCTGACACTACTAGCATTTATCAGAATGTTGGAAAGTGTTTGGTACAATATTGAATTATGAACAAAACATCAGAACATATGAGTTACATTGACTGATACGTTTATTTACTTCGGTGTAAATGTTTTAGTATCCTAGTTACCTTTGAATAGCAATAATTAAACCGACAACAATAATAATAATGTTTATATTATTAAACATGTTTTATTAAAATATTTATTTTTTGTGTTGTAACCAAGTTTTTTGTTTGCTTGTGTGACGAAGAAATCTATGAAAATACCTGTCAAGAACGAAAAATGCAAACATTATTAGAAAAATATTGTTAATTCGGGCGTTCTCCGATTTTTTAGGATTAAAATAACCGGCACAGAGAGAGATATATATCCCAACAACTAAACCAAATACTTTGCCCATTTCAACATCACGCTCCAAGATAATTAAAAATAAGATAATTCTATGTACGGATTTTTGATTTTCACTTATCTTGTGTGACACTTAATGCACGCTTTTATTGTTAAGACTTGAATTTATTTCATTTTAAACGCTGTAACACCTCTTTATCGCCAGCAGAGCCCGCTTTAGACCAAGTTCACCACCATTCTCTGAACGCTCTCATACACCGTTTTGTTTTTTTACGATGGAGCGCCTTTCTTTTTCATCGACTCTTTTCGTTTTTCCAGAGCAACCAAATATCTAGTTTAAATTTAAAATGTGTTGCGTTACTCTGCATATCTTGTTAAACATCGGGTAAATAATAAAGCTATACATGAATAGTGTTCTACCCTTCCAGATCTTTTGAAAATAATCCATTAAATATGTTAATAATGCCTCCATCTATCTTGTTTTGCCTCCCCTTACGTTTATAAAATTCTGCATTACATACACAAGCGACAAAATATCAAATGCCCATTAAATATTTCCCTCCATTCGCATGAAGTGAAGGTGAAGCCGGCTTGTTAGCGCAGCTGTATAGCCGTAGGGGTCAAAAAGTTGAGGGTCAAAAGTTTACGTCGTGCGTGACTCTGTCAGCAGTTGACTCTGAATTCTAGACCAATTGCTGGATGTCAATGACAAAAAGAAGAGGAAAAAATGGGAAGAAATGGAGTGGGGGTGCAGGATGCACGAAGAGAAATTATTTAAAAGCAAGTAAGGGGATTGAAGTGTCGACCTTCATAGTGTCCCAACCAAAGCAGGGCAAAAGTGAAAAATGGATAGACAAT
>JAODLD010000101.1:28706060-28725271 GCA_026781065.1 Mormyrops boulengeri | reverse complement strand
AAAGCATGCACTTTGTTATGTGACAAAAACAGAACTCCACATTCCCAGAGGATCCTCCATCCGGTTGGCGGGGGAATAATGCTATCTTTCCTCGTTGACGAAGTTCACGAAGCGGGTTTTATAATGTCCACTTGTTACATTTAAAATTTTTGAGAAAAGAGTTGTCATTATACATAATTTACAGATACAGAATTTCCAGCAATAAATCGCTGTAAGCCAAACTTTGTTAGTTCTAAATAATGCAACCCACATGATATCACGATTGTTTTGTGCCTAGCGATAGTTTGACTACTGAATTACACGAGACATGTAAGTGGAATATGATTAGGTTATTTAAGTAAACATCATAATAACTGTAGAGAACATTACAGCAAGTATCACGGATAGATTCACTGTATTTCGATTTCTTATTTTCTTTACAAAACTACAAGCAAATCTAAAAAAGAATGCATTTTCTTCTGACTGAATTATGTAGTTCGTTTAAAAAATGACAATTTACAGTTATGAAGATTTTTTGATTACGGCTATAGATGCTTCAAGTTATTCGAATGTTGAAACTTGGTGAATCAGGGTATTCGCGTTTACGTTTTAATATTTTCTTATACCAACTTACATATTTGAACATATATTGGCCTAATAGTACCAAAGGAATATTTTCACAATGAGAAATGAATAACTGAACCAAAAACAGTGGAACATATATAAGGAATTTATAGGCGGATAACGCCGCTGAAGGATTTGTATTGTACACCCTGTGCGAATTTCCTACCCTGCTAATGCACGCAGATAATATTATATTGTGTTCTCGTGTAATATATATGTTAAAAAAGTACTATCAACATTACGAAAGATAAGCTTAATAATAATTGCACCACTATAATGTTAAACTGCATTAATCGACTTAAATGAAACGCGGTAGATATTAAAACATGTTTAGAATGACTCGGTTTGTACCTAACATGAGCTTTTTGTCTGGTGGAGATTTGTAGTAGCAGGGATCAAAAATGCATGTAGCAAATGTATGCATTATCCTGGAAATATTTGAACAGAATCATCATATAAAGTTAGGGAAAGGTATAATTCAATGTCATTTTATTATGGTTATAAAAGTGGTTAAATAATACTTTTCACACTGGGGTTCATCCAGAGGTCACTGAATTAATTTCTGTTCCACTGAACCTGCGCCATTGCCTGGCAAAACCTTGCTCTTCGTTTTGATATCTATAAACGCCAGAAATTTTACACATATTAAAGCAACTGCATTTATTTATCGATTTCAATAGAATAATTTAACACTTTCATAAATATTGCTGAATACCCAGAATTTATTTTATAAAAGTCTGTGATACTTATCTCGATTTATTGTAAACTCTCTGACCAGGTATAATTTTTTTAAGAAAGAAAAATGGGAAATTGATTATAGAACGTTTGGAAGTATTGGGCAATTGTTTTGTACAGTTATATTGGAATTTTACCCTGCTTTTAAAATCTGAATCGTATAACTATTTTTATTTTTTAGAATACAAACAGAGGAAGATATTTACGGAACCCTTGTCAATGTGTCAAACTTCGTACAGAAATGTCAGGCACAGCTTACGTTATTTTGTGAACTTTGTGTTTTATATAAAAATGCATTCAATCAAAATGAAAAAAATGCATATCACGAGGCATTATTTCTAAATTAAACTGAATTCGGTTAATTTGTAAATATTTATATAATAAACGAAACTCAAGGAGCATGTCACAGTTCAGCTGTTTTGTAGCCCTGGTGTCTGTATCGAATGAACCCGCCTTCATTTCTCTTCGAAGTAATGACCTAGGCACAATTCAATATAACCAGGCAAGCTATGCATATATTACCATAGAAGTGGCAAGTGGGAGAGACTCGAAGACGGGGTGAAACGCAGGTCAAAGCGTCTAACAAATATTAAAATGTACCGGGCTTACGACACGCCTAGCTGTTTAACAAAGAATGCCAAACTATGAGATTAATACGAAAACTTGCGAGTTCTCAACAAAATGCTTTGGAGCACCTAGTGGTTAGTCACATTTATAATAGTAGTAGTGCTTTGTATGTTTTAGATGTCTTGGGGGAGATGGTGGTGTAGTATGAGAGAGAGCACTCATTGTCGTTGATACAAGGTTAAAGCGACAATTGCGCGACTGCAGTCGCCTGGCAGAAGACATTGATCCCAAGCTGTGTTTTACCTTAAATTTCCATGATATTATGATTCTATATGCGTTGTCCACTGACTGATGCTTGAGACTGTTTAACATTCACTCGCTTACTAAAACTATTGAAAACCGGAGCTGGCGCTTTACGACGCCGCGAGGGTGGATGATGTGAGGAAGGTATCATGGAAAGGTCACGGGCTCAACCTGTGGCGCAAGAGAAAGGAAAGGGGTTAGACTCACGGGATGGGGAGCTAAGGATGGAAAGAGATAATAACCGAAGAAGGACCGCATAGTGAGTGAAGGAGGAAATGGAGTTCGAAATCAGGTGAATTGTGCGAAGCTGGTCACAACGCTGAAAATAAGAGTAAGTATCAGCTTAATTAACACGCAATATTGCCTTGTTGCTATCGCGAAAGTCTCTAGCAGGTGCTCGCTTCTACAGACCACGTGCTTAGAACGGCAGCAGGTCAATTCTTTTATTGTAATCGACAGAAGAGTTAAAATTAATTGGTGGTGGTTGTTCGTCATGTTTTTGTAATATGTTTATTTTATAATGGTCTCTTTTAATTTCGTTACTTATTTTGGTCAATTTGCCTTTCATTTCACAATGAGTATATGCGTTCACCTCCACATGTCATCGAAAGTCAGAAATTCATAGATAAGTAATATCTTAGTAGATGTATTAGGGTTAGATACACAGAGTATGATATACTTTAGACTTTATATTTATGGTAAAATCCTCGAATTTTCTTATATTCTTTCCATCTTAGCAATACAATCAGCTTACAGAAAGATATACATTTTAAAATGTTATCAAATAAATATAAGCAATACCCATTTTGCGGAACTAAAATGTAAAAAGAGGATAAATGACCAAATCAGAACGTTGGAAATTGCCATTGAAAAACAATTTCTTCAAGGCCCATACAAAGTTTTTTTTAAACGCTAGGGGTGCTCTTGAATTTTATAATGTGTCCTTGTTTTGGAAAGCAATTAGTAAAGCATCTATTTATAATGAAAAATATTATAATTACAAAATTCCGTTTCGGGTGCAATCATATCTGAATATTTCTCCAACAAAGACGAAGCTGCAAACTAGCATTTTATTTTCTGTTTGGAGAAATACGGATAATTCATTTTATAAACAAGAAGTGAAACAATAACTTTATAAACTGGAAATTGTTTTAGCCGTGTAACGATTGCAGTGATGTGGCTTACATATTTATCCTGCTAACAAAAAGTACGTTTAATTTGCAGTTATTCAAAATGAGCGTTGGATTATCAAAGAAAAACAATGGAAGCAAATGCATTAACAGCACGGACTTCTGACTTCAACTGTATCGAGGGTGATATACATTTAAATTTCTTAGAAATGCATTTTACATTTGACCTTACAAATACGCATATTTTATTGCCAAATCAAATAAATATAATGTTCATTCTAAATTTACTATATATTCAAGAAGGCATCCGTCTACATCATATTAATTCGCTGTTCTTCTGTAGAATAGCTTCGACGTCTCATTTTCACTCTTTCTCTATACTTTCCTTTAAGATTGCTTTAAACTCCACCATTTATACTTGACACCCTGGTACTTGGCAATAATGCTTTAAATTCAGTGTTGAAAAAGGTCTTACCTTGACTCACGACATTTGTAGAAACTCGACAGTTCGGGTTTTACTTTTTCTTACTGCGTCTCCAGAAGTTGAGAACTGTGTTCCTGAAATAGAATAAAGCAGTAACGCTTTCCTGGGCGTTGAAAGACAATGTTTTATGCGAGAGTGAATGTGTAAAAGTCGTAAATTGCATTGTAATGCTTTGAGGATGTGAAGAGTTTCGAATTTCTTCCGGTCTGCATATTTTATTGTTTTATTATACGTCCTCATCCCAGATATCGGTAGCCCGAGTTGGTTTACAAGTAGTTACAGCCTACCATAAAAACAAATGTTAATCTGTTTCGACGCCTGCTTTTAAAATTTTGTCCCCTTTTGTCTCAGCATTTACTGTTGACAAAGTTCTCCGTGCGATATCAGAGAATTCAGTATTTTAGCACACTGGCAAATATTACAAAATGTGTTACAAAATGTTAGATTGTTTGTAATTTCTCTGCATTTTGTTAATCTGTAAAATTTGTGAATTGTAAATATTTTGCTGGCATGAAAAAAAGATATTTTTATAAGACAGCTTTCTTTTTCGGGATACTTTATGTACAGCTAAAACGACCATAAAGTTAACGGTCAATTTTGGAGGGCAATTAGCGGGCTGGGGGTCGGGACAGGGTCATCCAGGTAGCAGAGAACACCTGTCATCTATATATACCCTGTAGATCCGAATTTGTGTGAATAGAAACTCGGTCACAGATTCGGACCTAGGGGAGTATGTAGTTGACACAAACACTTCACCACTGCAGAATTATGAACATGGGCGAACATAATTTAATATTTATCCTAGTATATTATTTTTTACACTATGCTTAATATGAAAATTCATCTCTCATCTGCCTTCCCATTATATAGTTCTGAATGCTGTGTAAAAAGAATAACTTTAAAAAACATAAATTCAATGCAGAATTGACGGTATTGAGTAATATATTATTGTTTTATTAGAAGAATTCTAAGAAAATAAGACATCTGCTTCAATGTAACCTTCAGAATTCTCGTAATGTTGACAACATTGGGGTTATTAATATTTACAATTTGTATGCAAGGTGTGCGAATTTGCGTGCACCATTAACTCGGTCATTGTAAAGGTTTAGCTGGCTTCGTTTTAATGCAAGGGTCTAACTGTGATTTAGAAGGCCCAGTAACCCGAATTAGTTGATGAATTTTCTATTGATCCAAAACAAGCCTAGATTTATCTCTGACAAGCTTTGGCCCCACGCTTAAGAGCGTTCTTTCAGTTCTATTAGTAACTAAATTCAAAGTCTGAGGAAGATTGCACCGTCTTGCATTTATTTTCACGAATGCTAGCCGAAATATGTCCCAAGTTAAAATGTGACTGATAGCCGAAAGCAACATTGCCTGCCCTTGATTAGTTTAAAAAATGAAGGAAAACGGGAGGCCGTCCTCGCCGGAGCGGACATCCTATTGTTGAACCAAGGATGCCTTTCACTTGGCATTTTTATTCATGTAATCGCTGCGATTCACTCTGCTGTTTATAATGCGCATGCCGGTGGATGGAATGCATGCAGATAACATTAGAGAAACTCAAACTATGCACAGATGATGTTTCAGATCTGCTAAATCTAATCCCATTTCCTTATCCGGGAATCGCTGGGAACCACGCCATTGGTTCTTGGTGTCACATGGATTTTTAACTTTGTTCACTTGACAGAAAGTAGGAGGGTTTTATCAAACAGGAAAACGAGTAAAGGGATAGAAATAAATTTTCTTGTGTTTTGTGTGCAATTCAAAGAAATTAATGGCCATGAGTTCCTTTTTGATAAACTCCAACTATGTGGATCCGAAGTTTCCACCCTGCGAAGAATATTCGCAGAATGATTACCTGCCCAGCCATTCGCCAGACTATTACGGCGCCCAGAGGCGAGAGGCTGCCTTCCAGCATGAGGCGATGTACCATCAGCGGTCGGGCTGTACCGAACCTCCGTACTCATCGTGCCATGGTTCCGGGGAACCTACAGCGGTTATGTCTCCGAGGGGTCACGTCTTACCCCCGCCTGGACTCCCTACTCCGCTCCCTGAGCAAAACCACCATTGCGATTCTGTAACACCGAGCCCTCCATCCGTGTGTGTCCAGAACTCCGTCAGACAAACCAATTCTTCTTCCAGTTCATCCAAAGAGCCAGTGGTTTACCCTTGGATGAAGAAAGTCCATGTAAACATTGGTAAGTGTTTCTAAGTTCTGTTTCTCTGGTTGTTCAACGTGATTATTCGAACCCGTGTGTAGAATTGACTGATCGGTGTTAAATCTTTTGGTGCACTGTGAAGTAGCCCCTGAGATTTACGATCGGTTGTTTTCAGGGCAGTATAATTACATCCTCAATAAATTTTTATTGCGCTCACTTGTACAAGCACTTTGAAGTCTTTGCAACCTAACCCTTACTATTTCTCTAGGGGAAGTGTTTTTAGAAAGGATTCCTAAGTTCAATGCTTTCGTACCATGTTTCTCAGTAGAGATGTGCTGCGCATGGGAGATCCCATGTTTTGTGCGTAGTTAGACAAAGTTTGTAGATTTCAATAACAGCTAAACACTATAAATAATTAAATAATACTAAAGTGTATATAAAATGTTAGTGCCCTTAGAACTAGATATTTTTGGACGGGGTTTTTAAAACGTACCTCTAAACGTAACTTTTTGTGGCATCACCCTATAATGTAAAATCGCTGCAGCCTGAAATAAATTTTATATGAACAGAATAGATTTTATCTTTATCTTAACTAGTGGTGCGGTATGAAACTCTTTGAGTTTTGTGAAGTTGTGCTCGTTTAGAATAATTTGATAATCTTATACACGTTCTTAGTCATCACACCCAAACACGTGGATGAATTAACACCGTTTTCCGTGTATTTTTTACGGAATAGACATATTTCATTTATTCTGCAGTGTAAAATGACATGAGTTTAAATATATCGCTCTTGTATCCTCCAAACAGTGAACCCAAATTACACAGGAGGGGAACCAAAGCGGTCACGGACAGCCTACACAAGACAGCAGGTTTTGGAGTTAGAAAAGGAGTTCCACTACAACCGCTATTTGACCCGGAGACGTAGAGTGGAGATTGCTCATACCCTGTGCCTTTCCGAGCGTCAAATCAAAATATGGTTTCAGAACAGACGGATGAAATGGAAAAAAGACCACAAGCTCCCTAACACCAAGATCAGATCAGCTGTCTCCTCAAGCACAAACTCAAACAGCAGCCAAGTGCTGGGGAACTCTCAGAACCGATCCAGTGGACAACCATCAAGTCTATAGCTTTATGCACACCTACCCATGCACACTTTAAACCTCACCGTATGGCGCATATTCGTTGTGATTTTTTTGTTTGTTTTTTATTCGTATTTTTTAATTATTATTATTATTATTATTTTGTAAATGAAGAGAATAGCGCGATATGGGAAATGAAGAAACAGTAGAAATTGCCGTTATTTATGAAAAGATGAAGACTGAAATAAAGCACAGATGCTTCTTTTTGTGCCATTCTAATTCTTTGTTCCCATTTCATTCTAGCTCCCCCTCCATTAATGCCAATGGTTGCAGATAGCAGTTTTCAGATTTTGTGAAGATGGATCCGTTGTTTCGTCTTTAATCATGCCAAACCCAGTCCCATTTGTCATGTTTACTCTGCAGTACAAAGGATGACCGTGGGCCTGCAGTTACCTCGACATCCAACATTGTGCTTAATAAATGATCAACGGTTTCTTCAAGAAGCGACGTTTTTAAAGTTGTTTTTTTTTGTACCTTATTTAATATCTTGAAGACCCGGATTTTTAGTGTCACTTACCATATAATGCTAGGTGACTAAAACATTAATGAACAAGACGGAAAACGATTGTGTATGTCATTAGAAGTTAGTTTTGAGAAATAAATGTTTATCACTTTACCTGGGTTATTATGAACTATTAATCGAATGAGGTATATCATTCAATCTAAAGCCTAAAAGCAATGACATTATAATATTGAACATATAAATACCTTAAGCAGATAAGAACCAAAGGCCCCAAAGACCATTTCATTCTGGAAAAAGCACTAAACGGTAGATTTAAAAGTTTCATTAATTTAGATGTTATTTTGTTGTTTAATTTTGTCTTTATGCGTTAACTACGTTGTGGCCCTTTTCATATGATTTGCCCTGCAAATTTTCGACTTAATGTTCATTCATTTCTTGTAAACCAAATGTAAAGTAAAAACTAGAGAAGAACAAAGGTGGGTATATGCATGATTAACGTTTCTTAATTTCTTTTTTGTTAATTTGTTCTCTGCACACGATTACACACTTGCTTCTTTCTAGTTATTATAGGTAATTCGTTTCATCTCTTCTTTGCATTCCGGTCCTCCCTTGTTATGACAGAAATGTGCTCTTCCATATTTGTATTTCGGTGGTTATTTTCTCATACTTCGTGTATCTATACCTTAATATTTGTAAATAGTGATAGAATGAATAAAACAAAATACGAAATGTTATTATCACCTTTGTGTCCTTTTATCTCTCCTTCTTCGTAATAAGCATATATAAGCATATACGGTAATATCTGCAATCTGAATTACACTATTCCTAACAACAAACAATTCATTATGCAAACGCTTTTCGTTTTTAAGGACAGATTTCTGTTCGTGCATACGTATGTTAAACAACGGGTTTTTTTCGGACATTTTGTATGCCTCATGGACGAGTAGTCCTGGTAAATTGTGTCTTTTTTCTTGTCTTTAATCAAAACCCCTGTTACTCTTATTTTATCCGTCTTTAATGTTGCAGTTTGCTCATGGGGAAAAGATAAGTGAAACGAGAATCCCAACCGAAGACATTTTATAAGTTGCCTTGCTCAAAAAACGTTTATTGCATTAATGATTGTAATTTTTATACGGACGTTTCTTCGTGTTTGTAGATTTTGTCTTTTTTAATGGAACGGATCTGTGTCATATCTCAAACCCTGTCAAACAAAAAGATAATCAAAAAGATAAATGGTTTCTTTTGC
This sequence comes from Mormyrops boulengeri, assembly GCA_026781065.1. NCBI lineage: Eukaryota > Metazoa > Chordata > Actinopteri > Osteoglossiformes > Mormyridae > Mormyrops > Mormyrops boulengeri. Next base: position 28,716,442 of record JAODLD010000101.1, on the reverse strand, counting down.
GAGGCGCAGCCTCTGTATTAATTTTCATTTTCTTTCTGTGTAGAAGTATTGGAAGAATAGCACACATGAAAATAGCCTTTTCTTTTCCCAATTTGGAAGTTACACGACAAATATACCCTTTTATTGCTAAGTGAAAATTTCATTGCTCAGAACAGATTTTCTCCTTACTCCAATGATGATTAGGCAGTAGAAATTAACTGCTGAAATTGTCATTTACTTCGCACCTCACCTGGTACTCGTGGTATAAACCATTTAAATAATGTGAATGATGGTTGTTAAACGAAAAAATAACACTTTACATGCTCTGACGTCATTTTTTAAAAATAATCCCAACTGGTTATACGGTGGAGAGAATCTTGCTGCATTTGGAAAGTACAAAGCTCTTTAACCTTGTGTAGCTCGTATTTGTAAATTTTGCATCATCTAATATACTCTGTAAATAAACGTTCATTTTATGTTATTAAAGCAGCCCTCCGTATCTATGGGCTTACAGCTGCAGGAGTTTATTCACGTGCTTTATGGCATTGTGATCCCCGTATTGCAGCTTGTGGAAAAAATGAATTTGTGTTCAGAATATATGCACATAGGAATTCTCGTCCTATTCTCCGTATCTGAGTTTCTTCCCTAGTCCTGTGAATAAGAGTAAGACAGATTTCAAAAGAGCTTAAAGTTCACAGCCATTATTTGGAGACAGACGCTAAGAAAAATGCGAGAATTATACAGAAAATCATTAATCACTTCTTTTCTTTAAATACTCATTCTCTTCTATTGTTATTCAGCAGCAAATCTGTGCGGACCTTCTGCCGGGAGGGGGAGAGTTCTTGGAGGACACTTGAAGATTCTTCCTTTTTACCTCCTATCCCCTCTTTTCAAGCAATACCATAAGAAACTTTTTTTTTTTTTTTAAAAAAAAAAGAACATCCCAGATTCACTTTGGAGCACAGAAGATGGGATCAAAACAGGTAACGGCTAAATGTTCTTTGATTGTTAAGTTTTATTGTTTTATTGCACTATATCCTCACAGTCGGGTATCAGAAGCGCATTTGTTGATGCTGATAACTGAAGGGTTTATGGCCGATTTGATCGAAGAGTTATAGCCGAGCTGTTGTGTAAGTTTTTTAGTTTTATTCTTTTATCTTCGTAATTTGGTGAAATATATTTTTTTATGTATAAATTATTTAAACCCCAATTTTAGTTTAAATGTATGTGATATTGTACAAAGAATTATCTTTAAACTGAAACACAGTGGTGGAATATATTTATCTTTTTTTTTTTTAGAATATTAAATAGTACACGTAAAGAAGCGATACCTTTAGTCACTAAGTCAGCCTACACCAAGAAAAACATTTCCTTTTTGATAATAATTATTTATTTAAAGCTATTTTCATGCACATTTAAATTCTATATATCATATTGTCTTTGATCTTCTACAAAGGTTAGTAAACCAGTGGAATTTTTTCTGTGTATTTGGTACAATGTGCTCTGCTTTATGATAAAGTAGTCTAATAGATAAATAGCAAAAATATTCCAGATTGTACAGATGAAGAGAAGTGAGGGACAGAAGAAAATCGATGCGAGGATTCAACAGTAAAAATCGTCAAGCTGGGTTCAACAAGGGGACACGTTTTCTAAGCGATTAGGTCCGTTGTGAAGTCACAGACTGACCCCTGGAACCCTTGACCCCTTTTGGACTGGACACCGCTCCGTGTTACATTCTCAACATAAACCAGGGGCCGGTTACTCATAACAGCGCGGTGGGAGCCCTGCAACCTCGAGGGCAGGGCCTGCCGGTGACATTTTGTGTAAACTTGGTGGACACAAACTAAGACGTAGGTAGTCTCATCCGTGTTTAAGAAACAGGACCCCTTCCATTTTTACAGCAAATGCACATGCCGAGAACCTGTCCCTTCTGTGGATATTCTTTTGGTAGTGGTGTACCCTTAAGAACGATATTGAAAATGTGTCATGCCTTCTAGGCTTTGATATCGTCTCCCATATCCCTCTGGTGCTTTATCCACATAAAGTTGTACACTTGCTATTGGCACGATACAGGATTTCTTACAGAAGTATGATTTATTCCGTCGGCGATTTACATAATAGGTTTTTCAGCGTGGAAGGTGGGTGGCTGTGTGAGTTGCCAACACATTGAATTAGGTCTTCTGTGGTGGGAAACTCCTCCTTTGCCAAGACAGGCTATGTTTAGAGCCTTGACTGACTTACCCATATAGTTGCGGTCTACTGTGGTCTGCTGGCTGTTTTCGATCACGCCGCTAATTGCGAAACAAATAAGTCTGGTCTTTCGTGTAGAACTTTAGCTTCCAAAACCGGTGGAGTGGATGCCCTAGCTGTGCACAAGATGAACAAGTTGTGGTCCTTGTGGACTTTTAAAGAGAACGAGGGCATCTTCGAACTGATAAATCTTACATTTCGTTGGTGTGTTTTAACAGGCAGTGCAGTAATGCGGTGCAATTTTGTCCCTTTACCCTGTGCTAAGATGCAGCAGCTGTTTCAGGCTTTACTAAAAATCTTCCCGTGCACATATTAAATTCTGAAATTTGTCGGTCAAAAATGGCCAATACACTTCATCCTTATAATACTAAAAAATATGCATTTTAATTGTTAAGTAAAAGCCCGATTTTAGTCTCGGGCTATACATCCAACATAGATAGTTACAAAAGAAAAAAAACACCGTTGAAAAATCAGCATGCACAACTAGCAAACGGCTTTCGCGCATTTTAATACGTTACTTTTTCTCAATTAGTTAAGGTTAGACCAACTATCGTTAGAGTAATACTACTTGAAAGAACAGAACAAATTTTGTTAAAATGGTGAGCATGGCTGAGATGAAAAGACAAGCGGATGAGGCAGGCTGCTTGTCTGTAGGTCGAAATCTACGCGAAACGCAGAAGCGACGCCATTACTTTAAATAGATTCTGCGCCCAGTACTCGCTTTGACAGATTTATGATCCTCAATAAAAGCGGTAATGTTCGGCTCCGTAAATCAATCCCATATCCTCCAATATAAACTTACACTGTAGTAAATTCAATGTTTGTATAAGCTTACTGCTACCTAAGCTGATATATTCATGGTCCCAAAATTTTACATTTGAATCGATTTAAAAATGCTTTCATTCGTATATTTGTTTTTAAAAAAATGTTGTACTAACAGAATTCGAGGTATTGCAACATTATGAACAAATAACTAGGAAATAATGCAAAACTGCAAATGAGAATTGACAGCGGAAGTAATATAGACTGAGCATTTTTAACTATCTTCTTTTCATTTGGTGTATGTCCGAGCATGATTATACATGCCATACAATTTCTACATATTTCATTATTTTTAAAATCTGAAACATACATAACACAAGGCATAACTATACCATTATACCATTATATCCATTTTGCAGTTTTAATACCGGACATAATTTATTGAAATTGAAATTTAAATTGCTGGAATATAAGCAAGAAATTACCAGACGATTTTTTTAAATCAATGACATAACATGAATCTTACTGTAATGATTTATTTGATTGCACTTGGAACACTTTGTTGTATAGTAGACTTTTTCGGAAAGTGGTCACTCTGCCTTTATGCGTCACCTTTCAGATGTTTTTTAAGTTTATGATAATGACAATTAGAAAGTGAGAAGTGTATTTTTATATTAATAAAAGGACGAACACTTCGGTCTTTTATTTGACCTTCAGCATCCAACCATAAATACGCTTGTACTTCGATACGGTCTGAAGTCTATTGTTCGAGAATGCTAAGGCTTGACTACATACAATACGGGAGTGATACAGTATTGTCCATTGTTTCTTAGTATTCTTTGTAGGGCTTTTGTCATGTGAAGCAAATTGTTGGCATTGTCTGTTATTATTATCATCATCATTATTACTACGACTGCTATTCCATTGACTACACATATAACGACACACTGTATGAAAACACAAGATTTCAAAATTCTTAACTTTACTTCATAATTTAAGATACCTGATCTTAATACCACATAATTTCCATAAAGTAAACGATTAGATGCTTATCAATATTAAACCTCATTTTATAATAATAATAATAATAATAATATAATTTTATTGCTGTTCACTTGCATTGTTTTCATACCGCGAACCGTTATTAAAACTGAGCAATGACAAACCTTGTCTTTAATCATTAACTATTTAAGACGTGCGTAAGCGTCCTCCTGAAACAAAACTTTATTAGTATGACATATTCTATGTGTTTAATCTCCTCTATGATATCACACATATATATGACAGTTTGCAGAAGCAACATAAAAACGCGGTGCTTCATTTTGGGCGAAAATTCATATCATACCATATCATGGATAGTATCCTAAATGACACAGGATTCCACATATATGGATATGACGGCAATAGTCATGCTTACTTTGAAAATAATTTAAAGGAAATGAGTAGGTGAAAGATTTTACTAGTATGTTTAGTTCTGTCGACACCTGTCAGTTTTCATAACTTTCATGCATAATAATTCTAAAGATGAAAAAGTCCTTTACCATATCTTTAAAATGAAATATCTTGTTTTTTAAGGCTTTGAGCCCACTGTTAGGTCAGAGTGGTCCCGCGAGCGAGAGCGGTGAAGACCCCCATCCCCCTCGCGGTCACGTGATTCATTAAATAATTAATGCAGAGGTTGCAGAATAGATATGTATTCGTCAGGATAATCGCAGACATGGTCTCCCTGTGTCTGACGTGAAATTCAACTGTCCTTTTAAAAACAAGCCTATAGGAGAGGAAAAAAGAGAGCGAGAGACACAGAGAGGCTGCAATAAAACAAATTTGGAGGGGAGAGAGTCTCGCCGTGTGGATATTGTAAGTATAACGGAAAGAAGAGATACTACCTCTTTTCAAGTGCTTGCTGTGCGGTGTGTCCAAGTATAGGCATAATTTGCAGTGATATTGTGGTAAATATGTGACATTAATCAAATTATTGCTATTTTGTAGTATATTCCGCGTGAATGGCATTTTATGTTCTTATTCTTTTACTATATATATATATATGCTGTATGTGTGTATGCATGTATTCTGCTTATGCTGTAATTTGCCATTACATTTTCCTAACTGTTCCACCCCTCACTACTCATATTTCGCACTCTCTTCCACTCTCTCTCTTTTCTTCACCAGCACTTGGCTTGATTTATAGTGATACGTGTGTCAGCGGTAGCGCGGCTGCCATTGTATGTTTGTGAGAGAGTTGTGTTGTTTATGGCAGCGTCCACGATAAATCATTTTTTCTGAGAAAATGATGCACAAACGATGATACTTTGGAATGAGGAAGAGATTCCATGATCCTCGCTCTTCACTGGCTTCCCCGTTGTCGTCTACTGTGCTTATGAGTTTGATTATTGTGGACGATTTACAGTAATGGATCAGCTATTAATATGAAGGCTCTACAGCTTTGTGTCTTGAGTTACAGCATATGCGATTACCAATTAAGGGAAGATTTGTTTAAATTTGGGAGAACGGGAACGCCTCGTCGCCATATAAATCTCGTAAAAGAGCAGGATCCAATGAAAAAGTTCTTGAGTTCTAGACGAGGCATTCCATATTATTCGAGCGGAGACTGAATGACTTTTATCCGTAATACAACGATCGTGGACAATAAACTTAAGAGGACTCTAAAAGTGTAGTAGGCTTTGTAAGGAATCTAGGTTGTAAGGTACCGACGACAGATCAGGAACGAATATCCTTCATTTCTAGCTAATGGAATCTCGGACCAGTGTCCATGTATGTTTTATTTAGAATTTTATTTAATTATTTATTCACAAAGCAGAAAATGGTTTAAAGCTATGGGCTTGGATCAAACGATTTCTCAGAGGAACCTCTTCAGATTCTAACTATATAGAAAAAAATATCGCGGTTTTATTGCATGCCATTCGTTTTATTGTGTGGGTGTGCGTGACTACAGATTTCGTTAACAATCGCAATGCTGTATATATAATGATTTCCTGAAGAGCAATATAGATGTTTGTATATTTAAGATGAGAATTGAAGCTTTGTAGAATGGATAGGCCAGTACTGTTTACATTGTGTGCAATGCTTCTGCACGGATTAGGTGTGATGGCCGCGAGAGGATTCATTTTATTATAAGTAGTAAGTCCGAAGATAACAACAAATAAATGATCATATTGACTTTCTGGATAGTATATTTCAATAATCAACTATATTTAAAACTGATCTATTGTATTTTAACAAGAGTGTATGAAAATTAAAATTATACCACTGTAGCTTTTCAGTAGTACGAAGCCCATTCTCATTACCTTTGTACTTCAAACCTTCATGTACAAACAAATATATGTCTCGGTCTTCTATCAAGTATTACTGGGCGCAGCAGTACGGTGTAACAAATAAGATTCGCGTGTGGAGGGCTGAACTAATCTCTGAACTAATTTTGTAGTTTGTGATTCACTGTGGAAACAGAAGTGTTTTTAATAGTATAACATTTTCATCACATTTTATCATAACTATTATAGTATTCAGTCAATAATTTTCGGCATTTGTCATACTGTATGTAGTTGTAAGTATAGTAGTAGCCGTAATAATAATACTAATACTACTACTACTACTACTACTAATAATAATAATAATAAATTAATAAAGATAATTTTGTTGTTGTTATATATATATAATTTTTGTATTATTATCATCACTTTCTACATTCTTATGGATATTTGAGTTATTGTTAAACGTTTAGTTCATTCTGTGCGAAAAAAATACGATGAAAGAATTGATCGAGGCCGAGCTCTGCGTCGTAAGTACGATGCTTAATCTATTTATTACCTTTGCTATTCGTTTATTTACTTATTTCGGCTACGCAGTGCAAGTCATGTTTATTTTCTTACGTGAATGAATGAAGCATATCCGTCATGCTATGCAGTTACTGACAAAATAATAAGCAATAAGTAAGTAATAAAAATAGTTTACCAATTACCTCCCAAAGGGTTTGTTCAAAATAAGCTAGATTCCTTGCAGGAAGAGAATAAACCTATCTTCGCTCCAATTCAGGTATTCCTATAAATCATCCTCTAATTTGTGGTATACTTAAACTATAAATGTTATACAAAATGTAAGGTTAGACAAAAATTCACTCGTTCATTATAACAATGAAAAATTCCATTTTTCTTATCATTGTAGTAGTGGCTTCGTTCATATGTATATTCTATATTTTGTCTCATAAATATTAACGCCACTAAAAAAATAAACGTGGGCAATAAAACGGTCTTGAGGCGAATTTAAAGTGGCGTTCTATATATCAAAATGGTTAATAAAATTTCACCCACTTATATTCAAGAGACCAAAGATCCACTTATTATCTCGAGCAAGTATAATAATAATAATAATAATAATAATAATAATAATAATAATAATTATTATTATTATTATTATTATTATTATTATTTGCGGGGTGTGGAGATAAATAACATCATTCAAAACCCAGGAAATGAATTGGTGCACCAAACAGTCGTACAAAACCTGTTTTATTCTTTAAAATTTAGCAGAACTATTCAAATCACAAATCATAAATTAGAATAGAAGAGTTCCAAAGCGAATATTAACTCATGTATGCCTTCGTCATTTTTTCAGTGGAAGAATTCTGTAAGCAATGGCGTGCACATACGTGGGCGCTTGTGTGTATGTGTGTGTTTGTGTGGGAAGCACATTCATAACACACAATAGTCTCAAACCAAGCCAAATCAAATCCAAGTGCGCCAGTCACGAGGAAGAGATAAACGTGTTTTTAACACTTCAGTGATTATAATACATTATTGCAACTATGTCTATATTTTAAGGAGATTGATTTAGATTTAACCGGATATTAATGTTGAATATCCGATTGAAAAGTCATATTTTTATCAGTTTATAGATTTTAATGTCTTCAGCACTTCAGCAGGTGACGCTTCTAAGCTTTTGACAGAAATATGTGCCCAGGTATACAATACGGGAAAAAAAGTCAATTTTAAGAATTAGATGACCATGACTACTTGTAATCCTACAGAAGTTCATAGGTTTTAGCTACCATGTATCCTCGATATCGACCTAGCCGCCGTACAATTCCTCTTTCTTTTTATTGTCTCGGTGCATCAAGTCCATCTTGCCAACGTTCGCTCTAGACGATGAGCTGAAATATAGACCAGTAATCCGGTTTGAATTGGGAACTTGCAGAAACATTGGCGGAAGTAATCGGTTAGAAAAAGAAACACTCCGGTCGCTCCTAAATGTCCGCTTTTTTGGTGCAGGCGTCCTTGCGCGTGTTTCAGTGCCAGTATGCGCCGCGGTTTGTTTCTCTTATGCCTTGTGGATAAATTGTGCCTGAAACCATCGATGATCATTTAGCCCTTAAAAGATGTACCAACTCCCCAATCCATACTGCGACCATTATAAATATCCGGATATTGAAATATTTTTACGTCTAAATGAAGATGCATAAGTAATATAAAAGCAGCATAGCTTTAAGAGGCGCCATAAGAACGTGCCCTCCCTTATCTGTTAAATGTACTCGACTACTGCACAGACAGGTAAGGCTTGCTAGCTAGGACTGACTTGAGCTGTATGAGTTTCAGAAGAAAGAGCTATAATTAGTCAACCATTGTATGACCTATGCAGGAGCCATCTGATGACCTACAAGACTAAGCAAAAATTCTAGCACATCAAGTCATTTCCATTCAAATAGGTAACTGCGAGGTTAAAGAACAACCAGCTCCTCTCTCTCCCTTGCTATTATTTCCTGTTCTTTTTACTCTGTTTCGTTTCCTGCTAACTCAGTTCACAAACGCATAATATTTAAGACAAAACACTATATAAACACTACGTAAATGTTACAAACGGGTAACGAGTGTGTTTGAAAGGGTGTGTGACTGTGTGGTCCCTTAGAAATCAGAGATTCCCTGTTTTTATAAATCCTGTTTTTTGACAAAACAATTAAATTGAATAAATTAAAACACTAGAGACGTACTTATTAATATCACATTTTTTCGTCTTTAATATGGAGCAAATAGGGCTTAAACAGACTCATTTATCAGTTATGTCACTGGATATACAAGATACAGTAGCATAAATACATAGCGGTCTTGTGCTTCCCGTATATCTGAAAAGTTTTTTGTTTACATATATGTCTGGTAAGTTACAACACTTTCAATTTAATGACGTGAAATTATTTTTCACACGTTTTTATTATTATTATTATTATTATTATTATTATTGATGTGACTGTTGTCGAAAAGCCATGCCATTGGTTCAGTATGTGGAATTTATTGATAACTTTGCTTGTTAAACTCCGTATCTTATAATGCTCAGTGTATAGCATAAAATTCTGGATAGGAAATATAATACCAAAAGGGCTTATAGACAGAGATATACGTGGCGTACATACAGAATCAGTTCAGACAGAAACAAAAAAGAACTATGACAAAAAATGTAAAGAACAAGGTAAGTGCTGATGTGTGTGAATGTTTGCAGCGTGTCAATTTCCGTGCTCTATATGTGTTTTATATGTGTATTATAATATGTTTCAGATATGAAAACTGCATATTCAATTTTATGCAAATATGCAACAATATATTCCAGTTGTTTGCGTATATATATCACGATTTGCATAAAGTCTAATATAGGCTACGTGCCTTAAATAGGCTATGTAATTAGAAATTTTACGTATGATATGACCCATTTTTATTGTATTTTAATATTTAGTTAATTTAATGATTCTTAAGTGAAACTGGAGGTCAGTCTGAGAGTAGCCCGTTCAGGGTTGGCTGCGATATAGCTCTTTACGCACTGAACGCAGTTAAAGATTACCTAAACGGTTTAATTAAAAATTAAGCTGCCTACCAAAGAAGGGCCTGATGAACGGATTGTGCTCTTTTTTGGAGGGACGAGCGTGGAAGATCACAGCTATATGCAACGTTCTGGTGGGTAATTGATCTTTGAAAGGCAATCTGAGAGACTGGCATTCCTCCACTTTCTCCTATTAAACTGCTATAATCTATTATAAATATCATCAGTGGACGGTCAGGGAGCAGATGGCCGGTCAGCCCTCGAAGATAGCCAGCGTGGTATAGCCGCAGAACTCGCGTGGCTGTGTTCCAGTTATCTTTTGTACATGCAATTACCTGAAATTATGAAATGTAGTTTAGAGGAAAAGGTGCGTCGAGAATAATGTTGCTCTGCATTCTGTTTATAGACGCACACTGTTACCAATAAAAATGATAGATTATCTCATTATCTGACAATAACCATAGATTCTAGTAAATGTAATATGCAATTGCAATTCATTTAGGTATATATATATATATATATATATACATACACACACAAACATATATGTGTGTGTGTGTGCGTGTGTGTATATA
>JAODLD010000101.1:28683717-28705960 GCA_026781065.1 Mormyrops boulengeri | reverse complement strand
TATATATATGTATATATATAAACCATATATATATATATGTGGTCCTCTGAGCGTTATTTTGCGGTGCAACTGCATGTAAAGCGCTTCATTTCAGAACTGCCTTTAAAATGAGCCAGAGTTGACGTATGAAGTCACGTGAGTGCATAACTCAATGCATTATTTTGGCATTTGGATGGAAAGGGCCTTGTCGTCTCGCGGCGGTGTTTCACCCAGTCACTAACTGAGCTATTAACAACTGCTTCATAATAACATACCAAATGGGATGAGATCGGGGTTTCGCAAACCGCTGATTTTAAAGAAGACATAATGCGGGTTCTTTAAAAGCTTAAGAAAACAGGCTGGGATTTATTCAAACACTTATAATATGTGTGGAGGCAATTCAAAAGTACTTCATTTGATTGACCATTAATCTGGTGAGTTACTATTATCCAACGCAATGGTCACTCGAAAAACCGAAAATCTGTCAAATGAAGACCGTCATTCCGCATACCTCCCCTGTTTATTTCACAGTTTAATAACATAGGCCTATTTCGCATTGCATGTTTCAGAGATGGGGGTATATTATTGTTTTAGCTTGTGTGTAGCTACAGACATTGGAACAAATATGCGCATGGGGTAATAATAAGAGAACTTTATAATAAAGTTTCAGCTGTCGTTTTATAACAAATCTTCTCGGATATTTGTGCATTGTTGTATTAAAATGAAGTTTAAAGCAAAAAAATGTCCATATATCGTGTAGTATAAGTAGCGTATGTGTTTGTGTAGGAATGATTACGCAATGAATTTTATGATTATATATTGCATAAATAATCGAACCTTCATTCATCTGGTAACATTTACAGACGAAGTTTAATTTATGTGCTAGTTTTGATGGTAACCATTGACTAAGAAGGTCTAAAATCGCCCCATGCCCTTTTTTGAAGAAAAAAAACTGACTGATCACTTATTCTTTGCAAGGTTTCCCTTCCTTTTGTTCTACCTAATGCCAGCTTTGGGCGGTTGTGGGCTGTATTTTATAAGTTACTTATTTCTCTGAGCGCAGCTTCAACTCATTTGCGTGGTATCGGCGCGGAAAATCAGCTGAGAGGACTTCATAACGAATTATGCCTGCAGTAAAGCATAGTCGCGCTGGATCTAGGCAAGCCAAATCGGGTTGTGAGTGTGTGGAGGCAATAAATAACTTTATAGCACTATAGGCCGCACAGCTGAGGAGGTCAGGGAATCCTCTGTTTGATTTATGTGTTTGGGTATCTGTCAGGACTTGAGCGCACAAGTGCGCCGGACGTTTTATTTTACTTTAATAATAGGCCTGTATGCAAAGTATGATAGACATTTCGTCCTACCGCATCTTAGCATTTAAATATTCGATTTCTTGCATATAGTCTCTGTTTATTTAGATGTGCATGTCTGTTTATAGGCGTGCTTTTGTGTTTTCAATTGTGTACATAAAAGTATAATAAAGACAGAAATGAATAGTATGCAGAGATACATTTCGATCATTCTGAAACCACATTCAATATGTACTATATATTTTTTTTAGCAAAACACTACTCATTTTCTAACTAGTGATTGTTGTCTTTCTTCATTCCAAAATGCAAATCTGTAATAATAAGTATAACCTATTTGTTAGTAATAATTCCAATGATGGTATTATTGTAAATACTAGATCACAAACTACGAGGTGAAGGAGACTATTACAATTTATTTAGTATTTCAATCTATAGATTATTACAGTTATAACAACAGTGGATATAGACTAAGGATATACGCCCCTCCATGATGATGGGTATAATTTTCTGTATTTTGAACAAATCGCAATTTTCTGTCTTTAAAAGACAAATGGATGCTAAATACTCCGTGTATAACTATTCGTTATAAATCATGCATATTTAGCGAGAACTATGAGTTCGTTATATTTTAGTTACCTTATAACGTTTCTCTGTATCTTTAAATAACCAAATGCATATATATTTGAATCTTCTTATTATGAATGAATTACAATTTAACGTAAAGATCTTTTTAACGTAGTACCAGTGCATATGGCTGACGTGAAATAAAAAGGCCATACACTTGAATTATGAGACACATTTTGAAGGAAATATATATATTGGGAAATATATTCATTCAAATTTATCAAATAATTTCTTATGAGTGAAAAACATTCATAAATATGTACTTCGATTGACATGGTAGGTTTGCTTGCATTCATTAGAATTTTCAGTTTTCTCATTCGATTTAATGCTTTGGCCTTTTTCTCCCTAGACGATACAACTTATCAAGACGCTTTCTGATTGTATAATCTCTTGTCGTGATAAAGGACGCATAAGCGGTGAGTGATTTTACGTAAATTCCTTTAAAATACAGCTGCACACAAAACTTGAATTTTATTATTAGTTAGCTTTTAAGTGTCTAATACACAAATGTCGATTGTTTCTGCACAGGAGTATTTGCATTATTTCGTATAGTTGTTTATATAACAGATTTCCTAATAGGAATGGCTCAGCGAATTCTTTTATACAATTGTATGCAGTCATCTAAAGGTAAATACTATACCTACCTTAAATGGCACCTAATCGTTTTATTTCCTTAACTAAGAATTTTATCTTTGCAGCATCCATTCTCGTAAAATTTCCTAATATACTGAATAATTAGTCGATTTGACATTTTATCAGTGTCAATAGATTATCGTTTTCTAAATATTACAGAACTGCCATATTATATACATTACCCATGCATTACATAGATTATACCTAGAGCACAGAACATTATAAGTATCAATTCCCCATAAATCCGAACTTAAGTGTAACGCAAGCACTCACCGGCAATTCAAACATATACCAGCATTATGCTATTTATAGGGTAAACGTAACTATAATTCCACTTTTTTAACGATAAGAAAAGAAAACTTAGAAATTCCACGTTAAACTACATCAAAACGAACATGCTGCACTTTTATATAGATCTTACATCCCCACAATGGACTGCGATGACCCATCCTTGAGTCTGTTAACGCTTTTTCAGCTTTAAAAGGTATATCTTGAAATATCCGGTTCCAAAACATTTCAAATGAAGCTTTTATTATTTGAATAATGGACTGAAATACTCAGTCTATCAACAAGAAACGGTAGTAAGATAGTAATCCAGAATGTTGGCTAACGACTGTTTCCGTAAAATTAGTAGGCATATTTTTCACAGTTCATCCCGGGTAGTCCAGTCTCTCTCACTCTGCAAAGCAAAACACAATTCTGATGTTGTCAATAGTAGGTTTTCCTTCCCTTTTCCGATCTTCAGTTTTAGCTGCAAAGTCACTAACAATGCTAAAGAAAAAAGTTGCAAACACCTACATTTTTCTCCCCTGTTCTCCTCCTACGTCGGGTAAGAGCCTTTCTATTGGAGTACCTACACGAAATGCATCTTTTTAAAGTTGCAGTTTACAGCTGCTACGTGTGGTAGAAGTCATAAATCTTGTGCGGCTATGAACGACAGGGGTAGTGTCCTGAATAACAAAATGGAGAAAGACGGGTGAGAGAGATAAGCAAAGTTAATGGGAGGACGAGAAACACCTTCATGCTATTCCCCGCATTTTCATTCGTTTCAGCTTACGCTCCTTCATTTCATTTTCTGTCTTTGAAATGAAGATTTACTGTCTTTGCCCTGCAGGTAAAACCAATTTTACGAAGTTTGTTATACCGTTTTATATCCGTCTTTGTGGTTCACATATCCATATCTGTTAAATATCATAGAATACTTTTGTCCCTTGTTTATACACCCCTCCCTCGCCTCTGTGGTCCGCCTGTTGTCTGTTCACTAAAACTTTTTTTTCATGCTATGCCACGCATTAATTATGATAGGAGCCCTGTGTGTGTGTGTGGGGGGGGGGGTCTTGAAACATAAACAACACAGATAGTACAATGTTTCTACCGCTAGTCAATAGCGGGCCAGAGCAAGTAACGTGATATGCACTTGAGAGGGGAAACCTGAAGCTTTGCCTCCATACTAAATAACATTAGCATAGATTGACACTGAACTGTGAAACACGTGAATCAAAAATCACTGGCTTGCCATCGGAGGCCTCTGTCCACCACGTCTGCAATTAGCATAATTTTTCACTAGTGACGCTGTGTTTGATGGGGATTAACACTCCTGCCCGGTACTCCATACAGCCCCGGTATTTTAAAATTGCACAAAGGCCTTGTGTTGACAATACGACCGTTAGCCATCTCCATAAAATTATCTGTAAGAGGAAATTTTCACTACAAAACGAGACTCTATTTGGATTATGTTGTTAAGCTTTGTGCTGTGAAAGAAGGGGGGAAATCTGAGGCCATTGTTATCAGCGAGCAGGGCGTACCAGTCGACGGGGCAGCCAGGATCTCACAGCCTGTCCATTTGCAGCCCCGAGCTTTCCTCAGATCTTTGATGCTAAACCGTCTCGCCTTTCCTAACGGAGGTAATCTGTACGAGAATAACTGCGAGTTTGGGAGTGGGCAGCCGCTACACAGATACATTTTTTTAATATTCGTCACGATTTCAAAGAACATAACTCCTGCTTATTGATTGCTGTGAAGCTGGATGTGAAAATATATTATGCCTACCCGTGCTTTCCTCGTCAGAGGCTAAGGTAAGCTGGACTGAAATAGGCTATCAGTTTGTGAATGGCGGAGTGTATGTCCCAGTGATTTATGACCATATGACTCCAATCGCGGTTCAAGAAGAGTTCACAATGCTTTAAGCTTCCTTCCTCACAGCTACTCCTTTTCTTTTTCTTCTCATCTCTATAAAACGAACTTATTTGAATCCTAGCTTTTAGCTGCAAAGAACGAGGACAAATGTTTTTAGCAGATTTTTTAAATCGCTAACCGTGTGCTGAGGTCCCGGACAGAGCTTTCATTATAAATTAGATCATTTTACAACTACGATCTTCTTTCAGTTCGTGCTTGTTTGTGTCTCATTCTGGAATGTGCTTAAATTGAATTTAAATAATTTACAGAGGTCTCTGGGATTTATGACGTTCGATTTGCTGAAGACCTCGTGTTTTTGGGTCAGAAATACGAACAGGATTGCTATGATTTCGCATCGTATTGAAACCTTTGAAAACAGTATGTTAATTTCACACGCACACACGTATGTGTGTGCGTGTGTGTAGTTTTGACAATGCCATAGCTAAATTCCGTTTTCATGTCTTCTTCGCTGCTGACGGTGTAGTTGTACGGTATACGGATTGTGTTTCACGTCGTAATTGTGTTAAAGAAATGTACTGGAAACTTTGATAGCGTTACGGTAACAAGCAGGCCGAAGGGGTCTGTTTTCAGGTTAATTGCAACACGATATAATTTAACATTTATTATTCCTGCTGTGATTTTTCTACAAATCCTTGGAGTAAATAATTAGGATTCCAGCCGTCCACAGGAAAGATAAATGACCGACATTTGTGACGTGATGGGAGTTGATATACAAAAGCTCTAGGTTCCCCGACAAGCAGAGATATGACTCGCTTTATTTCATTTACATTGATACAATGATTTTTTGCTCTACTTTTTTATTTTATTAACAAAAATCAACTATGGCGTACATTATGTTTCAATGTCATGTGCACTGTAAAATTAATCTCAGCTTCATCACGCCAGTCGGACACAATGCTGTTTAAGAGTTTCTTTTGTTCTGAAATTTATTTAATTTGGAGTTTTCTTGTACTGAACAGCTTATTTTGGAATTTACGTAGCCATGTTGACATTTTGTTGATTTATTGAAAACTAATTTGCTTTATAATTTATTTTTATGCTGTCTTGATTACCTATCTGATATTTTAAACAGAACGTAAGCGAAACTCGAAGAAATGTAATATGGATTTTATGTTAAATGGCATTATTTCCAAAAACATTAAATGAAATCAATGCAGTTGTGTTTTGTCTGTTTAATTAATAATGATTTAATATAGACCGTTAAGTGTGCCAGAACATTTAGATTTTTGAGACATTATGGTAACTTAAAGAAGAAAGATTTTGCTAAATACAACCATAACTTTACATTTTCTGTACAAATCGATTGTATTTTCAGACAAACAAAGTGAATGTCATTTTAAATCTTGAGATTTCACTTTTAAAGGCAGAGAGTTTCAGATAAAACCATGAAATGTGACCTCTCTGTGGTCCAAAATGAAATGTAGGTGCATGCAGGGAAGACGCATCACACCTGATCAGTAAGCTATCGGAACCACACCTAGTTTTTCAATGCTTTCTGTTTTGGCCAAATGACCCTCGTGCTTCAGAATCCATGAATGATACGTCTCCCAGAATTCAATTTTCACTGGCGATTAAAAATCCTTAAACATAAATGAGAAGAGGCACAACTGCAGTTTCCTGGTGTTTAATATAACCGAAAATTATTTTTGCGACTAAATAGTCGAATAAATACAAAGATTCACTCACAGTAAAACGATTAACTATATAACATTTTGCCAAGTAACAATTTATATGTTGTTACATATCGTTCTTCAAGCTGTGTTTTTAGTGTGTGGCATTTGCATGAATTACTATTATAACATCTATTAGTATTTTATACTATTTTATAATTATCACTACACACCAATAATGATTATTCCTTGAGCTAATGACTTTTTTGTTTAGAAAATATTACATAAAGACAACAAAACATGAATCAATATATGGTTCAGTATCCAAAATACTGTTTTCCTATCATTTTGCCATTACATGTAATGCGATTTAATTCTGGGAAACAATGTATTCTCATACTAAAAATACAGCGCAATAATTTATATTTTATATGAAAAAATATACGAATGAAAAAAGAGAGTAAAACGAAAATGCATGTAAATAGGTAACGAAATAATCAAACCAAATTATACAAATTAAATATGTGGAAATTGCACTTTCAGATAAATCACGTTTATTTGTTCGTGATGGTTAGTACGCTTTGCTCTTCAATTTTGTAAGCGGTTTTGGGGAAGGAGGAGAAAATAAATCTAGCTCCATCCAACAATGTAAGCCGCATTTGGAAACTCGCTATTCATGTCATGACGCTTTTCAGTGGTGAAGATGGATTTATGCCTGAGCTTCTCTTATTTGATTCTTATAACCCTTCAGGTCAGCTTCCAAGAGGCAATTGGAAAGAGACTGTCACGTGACCTCTGGTGCCAATGTTCTTCCAGAAGGTCGTCAAGACCTTGGTAGCTGGTGAAAATATTTTCGGAAATGCAGAAAACGTCTTATTACGACAACTCTACACTTTTCGGAGGCTACTCGTACCAAGCCAACGGGTTTGGTTATGATGCCGCGCAACCAGTATACCAGTCCTCAGGGCACTTGGAGAGCGACTACCAGAGATCCGCCTGTTCTCTCCAGTCCCTTGGCAACAGCACCCCACAGCAGCACACGAAGACGAAAGAAATCAATGGGAGCTGCATGCGCCACAGTCTACCACCTGAACATCATCAAGCACCCCCAGTCTCCCCTCCCCAGAATCCATCCAACAGTACCAACAGCAGTACAACGCAACAGCCGGCTAGCAGCGGCAGCAACGCAAAAGCAGCCCCCACCAAGTCACCCACCCTCCCTCCCAACGCCACCCTCGCCAAACAGATCTTTCCTTGGATGAAAGAGTCAAGGCAGAACTCTAAACAGAAAAACAGCTCCCCGTGCGCAAGTACAGCTAACGGTGTGTCTCCGATTGCTTCGTTCATTTGCTATGTTTATAGGTTTACACCACAGAATGTCATTTTGAAGCAGAAACACTGATATTGACCATACTTATTTTAGACACAGAAAAATGCAAGGAGATTTTGCACATTGCACAGAATGCCTTGCTCCCAAAAGGCGTAAGGAACAATTAGATAAAATCATTAAAGGTTTAAATTCACCGAAAATAAAAATTTTAAATAGCCGTTACATTTTGGTTGTAGTGCTGGATCGACATTTGTAAATCGTCAGAACTATTACGTTCTACTAAAGAACTGCTGTTGTCTGTTTTAACATTTTCTAGTTTTCGCTGAAATGTGTCAAATCCGGTTAAATTCTTAAACATAATTGTCGCATTATGATTTAAAATGTTCGGACAGTTTTAATAGGCTTTACCTATTAAAACTAATTAAGCTGCTGATTCTAAGTGTATCTATTCTCAGTACTACAGCGGCTGATGCAATTTAAATATACCAGGTCAGTGTTGAGCTCAGTGCTCTTAATAAATGCCAGTTAGGAAACAGAAAGGACTAATATAAAGGGGTTAAGTTTCCATGGTTTATTAGTAAATGGTGCATTCAATTTTTGAAGTTAGTAATTATGTTTCATTTCATTTCCACCCAGTGGAGAGCTGCAGTGGTGAGAAAAGCCCTCCGGGTTCGGCGGCTTCCAAAAGAGCGCGCACAGCCTACACGAGCGCGCAGCTGGTGGAGCTGGAGAAGGAATTCCACTTCAATCGGTACCTGTGCCGGCCGCGGCGCGTGGAGATGGCCAACTTACTCAATCTCAGTGAGCGGCAGATAAAAATATGGTTCCAAAACCGAAGAATGAAGTACAAAAAGGATCAAAAATTAAAGGGAATGGGCTCCTCCTCTGGTGGTGCGTCTCCGACTGGAAGCCCCCCCCTCCCCATGCAATCATCTGCTGGTTTTATGAACCCCATGCATTCAATGAGTGGTACCTTTGAGGACACCTCTCCACCATCATTCAATAAGCCTCATCAGAATTCCTATGCCATGTCAACAGCCTACCAAACCCCTATGAAACCATGTCCTTCTCAACAGAAGTATGGCAATACCGCACCAGAATATGACCCTCATGGTCTACAGGGTAATGGTGGTAATTATGGGACTCCGAATATTCAGGGTAGCCCTGTGTATGTTGGAGGAAACTATATGGATTCAATTCCCACATCAGGGCCATCTCTATATGGTCTCAATCACCTGCCACATCACCAGTCTAATAATATTGACTACAATGGTGCAGCACAGATGCCAAGTAACCAGCATCATGGACCATGTGACTCCCACCCAACATACACAGACCTTTCAGCGCACCATACTTCTCAGGGTAGAATCCAGGAGGCTCCCAAGCTAACGCATCTGTAGCAGGTTTGGAAAAGAAATTATATTAATACATGGGGCGCTGCAACGGGATTTATCAAATGATCCAGTGGTTTCGTATAGTGTCTAAATATGTCCTTGTGGATGTTGCCATGTTTTTGTTCTAAGTGATATTAATCGTAAATTTAATTGCATTTAAAATTTTTGCTGCCAAGCCCTATTAAGGCCCACCTAGAATTACGACAGAAGTCGAAAGTGGTGAAGTATCCCACAGTTTTTTTTTTTGACACAACCTACTTGCATTGGGCCATTTTGATAAATGAATCTGGTTTATTACTCTGCACAACTTACAAGCACGTATGAAAATGTGTAATAGTCTAGAGTTTTTTAAATTTGATTTTAAAATATTTTATATCTATAAATATATATGTATGTATATGTGTGTGTGTATATATATATATACACACACACACACACATACATATATACACACACCCGCGCACACACACACACACACACACACACACACACACAAAGCTATTCTGCTTATTGCAGAAAACCACTGGATTGTTTTAGTTTACTTTCCCTTTCATATTACCTCTTTACCTAAACCTATCACCTTAACTGACCAACCTGCAGTAAACGCATTAACTCTTCTGTGCCAATACAAGGGGGGAAAGGTCATGTGTTCTCTAACATTACTGAATGCCCATCACTTCTTGTTCATACTGTGGGGTTGCTATCTGTAAATGTTAGCATCCAGAAAATGTCGATAAATTCTGGAAATATTTGCCTTGTCTTAAGCACAGTATTTGCGTTAGACTCCAAATATGTACTACCTTCTTTTCTCCCTTTATCGGAAGCATATTCTTTCAAGTTTTCATACATTAGGCCATTCTTCTCTAAAGTTCATTTATAAAAGCCCATCTCCTTTCCTTTCTTGACCTAACGTGATAACAGGGTATATTTGAACAAAATGTATGACCGAGATATTAAGCTTAAGTGACGGCTTCCAAAAGTTCACTAAAGCTTTCTTGTCTGGGCATCATTGTTGCACTTAGAGTTTACATTTTAAAGGGTAGATAAAATATTTTGAAATGGAAGAGCCCAAGCAGCTCAATCGTGGGTGTCTTCTTATGTGTTAGAGTGAGCATTCATAAATATATATTTATTTGTTATAGCCAATATTTCTTTTTTATTATTTATCCCCTCAATATTATGTATTTATAACAAGAAAATGTACTTTTTTAGTATTTACCTGTTATAAAAGATGTGTTATTGTCATTGTAAGCACATTTATTTTAGTTATTGTATTTTAGAAATTAGTAGTTTATGTTATTCTTGTACATAAAAAATAATGTATTGGGTTTTGCTGGAGGCATGAGGACGGGATCAGACTGACTGTTACTGCATAGTCGAGAATTAGCGAAAACTCTGTTTGAGAGCCTTTGTTCTTGGTAGATACATTTAATTCCTTGCTAAGAGTTGTCTGTGGAACAATTCTTAAATAAAAATTTCTGTTATGCAGCTCCGTTGGTCTTTTAAACGCCACAAGTGAGAATACGTAATAATTCTCCACACCACCACTGTCCTCTTTATACACGGAGACCCACTGAATTACGCACAGAATATTATAAAAGGTATATACTCCTTGTTTCTCAATCTAACTCTTCCATGGGAGCATGCGCTCTTTAAGTCCTCTTGCTAGTGCTTTCAGTCAGGCCAGTCCCAGTAAGCATCGAATGCCTCTTCGCTGTCGTCTGCAGGTCACGTGGTATCATGCCATTGTAGGCTCACGGGTTTATCTGGAATATATACAAAGAAAATACATTCAGACCTCCCAGTCTATGAATCTTAAAGTTAAATTCTGGGATTTCCTATATTTTATTAATTCAAGGCTGGTTATGTTCTAAACCAAGTTTGTATAATAAATGAAAAACAGCTATACAACGAAGTATGCCGATGGTGGTTACATTTTATATAATTAATGTATCAATAGAACGTTTTGGCTGTTTTAGTTAAAGTCAAACTGGGTATTTAATTATCTGCATCTCTTGTGTTCCTTGGAAATTTTTATACTAATATGGTTTATGCACGTTGCATCTCATATTGTAGATACACAGTAATATATTTCCTTGGTTTTAAGATGAATCCTTTAAGTGTTGCTTTTATGTCCTTTATAGTTGTGCCAACGTGTATCCCTAGGAAAACAATAATAAGGGAACCGCCAAAAATGATTATTTGGAGTGGTGGCACAATCAAAGCCAACTGAACAAATTATCACAAAGACAGCGGATCTGTATATACATATTCTGTCGAAGTCGTTTCATTTAAGTGTTCAGCTAATTTATACACGTATGTTTATATCACTATATAAAATCAAGATCTTTTATACCGTTATACACCTAAGCATCAGTGCAACTGGACAGACAAAACTAATTTCCAAGTTATGCCTAATTTTAGCAATGTCACACTACTACTACTACTACTACTAAAAATAATAATAATAACAATAATAATAATAATAATAATAATTGCCAAACATATCAGGAGAAAACTCCCAGAATGATATTCGTTTGCTTCATCTTGTTTCACGGTTCCCTTGAATGTAGCCGGCAGTTGCTTTGTGCCCCTTTTGAATGCTTCCAACACCCACACACATTTTCTGATCTCCTTTACGAGAAATTGCGCAATTGCACAGTTTCTCCAGGCGATTAAATACACGGATCAACTAATTCAGTTTCCTACATATACGCGACATACATACCTTGTGATGTATAAATATGCGCTGTTACACCTCTTGGGTAACATTTACTTTGCAGAAACAAAGATTTCGCTCCATGAGGCAGGAGAGAGGGCTCTCTTTGTTTTGAACAGGAGGTACAGAGATAAATTCTTGAGGGTGGTTGTTGCGTTAGCTGTCAAGCGCTTTGCCGAGGAAAAGATTGATCACTGCCATTATACCATTTCGTTTCTAAAAATATCTCTCTAACTACTTCTGAAAATTTCTAACAGCTACTCACATAATCCGTATTTACGTACAACTCACTGTTTTCCTTTTCAATAGCTGATCTAAATAAAGGTACCTGCTTATTTCTGGGTTGCAAACATTCGAAATCGGATCAGTGCGTAGACGACTATTCGTACCGAATGTAAATAAATTGTTTTCAATTAAAACAATTTTCCGAATAACTGTGCTATTTATTTGAGCAACCTAATGAATTATACAGTCGGACACATTTAACCAGCATCAATATACTGCAAACCAGGAGACAACGTCGTGTGCCTCTGATAATCATTTGAACAGATTTAATTAAAAACCCATGCCACAAGGGTTCTATACAAAATGATAGAATATTATAATGTTATATACTGTTTTTAGATAAATGGCTGTTGATCTTTCAAGAATTTAAAACGACAAAAACACCAGCAGCATTTGCTGCGCAGTGTCTGTAATTTCTGCGATCATTTTTTGTAATGAATTACAGAAGAAGAGAGAGACCTATCCATTTTTAATTGAGCGTCAGTAAATTTTCACATTACGTTTAGAAACAGACAAAACCAAATATTTTACTGACGTTTACCTCCCTTCTTCTCCATAGGTACACATTTAATATTCTGTGTTTTTGAGAATTTGAGAAAATAACGCTTTCCTTTTCCACCAGGCCCTGAATTACCATTGGTTGTTTTGACCATGTGACCAGGAATTGGCTGTAATTTCGCCCTTGTCTCCAGTTTAGAAGACCAAGGTCCCCATACGCCTGTAATATCACTATTAAACACAATTATTGGATCCTACTAATAAACCGTAATCGGGACAATTGCAGGTTTAAAATAGTTTTATTTGAATACCTCACTAGTGTTTTCATCAGAAGAAGCTATGAATTTTGAATTTGAGAGGGAAATTGGGTTCATAAACAGCCAGCCTTCCCTTGCAGAGTGCCTGACGTCTTTTCCCGCTGTACTGGAGTCATTTCAAACTTCATCAATCAAGGACTCGACATTAATTCCTCCTCCTTTTGAGCACACCATCCCGAGCCTGAATCCTTGCTCTAGCAGCCAGGCACGACCGAGAAGCCAAAAAAGAATTTCAAATGGCCTCCTCCTCCGGACGCCGCCACCGCAAGGCCATGCACCGCCGGCGAGCAACGGCTCGCTGGCACCCGAGTTTCCATGGATGAAGGAGAAGAAATCCTCGAAAAAGAGCCAGCAACAAGGACAAGCCATTGCCGCCTCCTCCCCACCTTCAGCCTCCTCCGGCTTTGTAGTCTCGGGGCTGGAATCTCCGACAGGTTAGTACATGAGTTTTGTTGCAGACACGGTTTGCCTGCGGATTTTTGTGTTTTATGACATTTCGCAGCAAGGTTGCACGTTTCTCGCCTTTTCATATTTTGAATCTAGCACAGACTGTGCATTACATTCGTAAGCAATAATACTTGTTTGCGTTTTAATTTACAAAGCAGTAATATTTAAAATATTATTCGGTTATAAATCATAGCCGAAAATGGATTACATGTAGTCTAATTGTTTACCCACACAAGGCAGATGTCTATTAAATTCGACTTCGTTTTAGAGTAAAGTACAATTTATTAATGTCATTTTCGCACAGTAGCCTGTGTGCTTGTACTGTACAAAACGACTAGTTTAAGAACGTGAACATTATTCTGTGAATCCAGACATTTCAATAAATGGCAGACATAGCCACATCGTATAACTGACAAGCAAACGCGTAATGTACATAGCCTACTAAAATGCGCTTTCGGTCTTCATGAGGTATTTATTATTATTACCACTCTAAGGCATGAAGTGGCCATATTAGAGGTATTAAATTTCACAGTGTCTTACTCGGTAAGCCTTGAAAAACGCAATAAACATAGCTGAAATGATTATGTGGTCGCATAAAAGAAAAAAAATGTGTGTAAATTAGCACCGCCACTATTCCAGTATTTTTTTTCCCAAGGACATTTACTGTGAACATTTATTATTGCATATATTTGTTACGCATTATATTCTCTTTGGTGTTGCTTCAATTGCAGAGTCTGCAAGCGGACAGGACAACGGAAATAACTCAAGACGACTAAGGACAGCCTACACAAACACGCAGCTTTTGGAGCTGGAGAAGGAATTTCACTTCAACAAATATCTATGCCGTCCTCGAAGGGTGGAGATCGCCGCTTTACTGGATCTTACTGAAAGACAAGTTAAAGTTTGGTTCCAGAATCGGAGGATGAAGCACAAGCGGCAAACAACCCATTACAAGGACGGCCAAGAAAGCGAAAACGGTGGTTTCGAATCTTTGGAGGGTGCGGATGCCGCGTCCCCCTTCTCAAATCAGTTTATAGATGCATCCGTGTCTGCAAGCTTGGAAAAAGAGCCTTCTTCGTACCCTAACAGCAATGACAATAACCAGCCCACTCCCGAGAAGACACAGCCAACCAGCCGGAAGGCTCCATCTTCCCCCGACAAAACCGCAAGATCTCCACTCTACCCGACGCCCACTGCAGTTAACCTTCCAACAATGGGTGATAGATCTCCATCTGGGCCAGATAATTCATTTTCAGAGTCTCGTGATGCTGCCCAGCTCTCCGATTTGAATTTCTATTCTTCCGATTCCTGTCTTCAAATTTCGGATGCGCTATCGCCCAGTTTGCAGAGCTCACTCGACAGCCCGGTAGATTTTTCTGAAGAGGACTTTGACTTGTTCACGAGCACTCTCTGTACAATAGATTTGCAGCATCTACAGTTCTAACGTAAATGTAAGGTGCAAAAGAGGATAGTCATTTCCCAGAATTGATCATTATATCACGTTATTTCTTTGGAGTTGTTTTGTATTTCTGGAAAGAATAGCCAGACTGTTTAAATATTTTAACAACTTACTCGCATTCGATGATCGAAGCGATTGTTTATCCACATGTACCATTTTACTGTATTCCAGCCAGGACCTACCTGTCCAAATATGAGGTATTTAATTGATTTTATTTTATCGTCAAGTTAAAGGTAATTTAGGATTATGATAGACAATGTGCGGAAAATGGTCAGTATAGCCTAAACTCAATCGTCTAAATCTCAGGAATTGTTGGATAGATTATTCTTAGAAATTCTTACGAGAAGGGTTTCCTCCCTCTTAAGTTTTAGAATTAGTTTATTTATTGAGATTCTTTAATAGTAAATGGAAATTATTTATTGTACATTATTTTCATAGGTGAAATAAAGAATTTATAAGATTAAGTGTGTGTTTTGATTCTCAAAAATATTTAAACGAACAGCAGATTTTCCGTCGTTTCATTGCAATTATTTTTAAACTCAACCACCGCTATTGATTTGTAATAAAAACCCGAAACGTCTACTTAAGAATGGTTATACAACTTATTGCTTAAAGTAAACCGATCGATGAAATGGTGTATATGAATTCATTTGAATATTAATGCAATAACGTTTCTCAAAATTGTACACAACGTCTCCAATAGACTTACATTATGATATTTGCTGTTATTATTTTCAAATCATGAAACGTATTTTAAAATTACCTTTGAACTTAAGTATATCGGTTTTAAAATCTTTAATTTTAAGTTTAATTTTAAATACTCATACTGCCCATATTTCTAAATACATATTTTGAAGTCATTTGAATACCATGTTCATTCCGGATTAAATATTGATTGTATAAAAACAGGTTGCTCGTTCTACACAAAATAATTATGTCCCTTGCGAATATGTTCTTACGTGCGAAGTTTTAAGTGTCATACCAAAAGCGTTTTCGTCAGGAGTGCACAATTAATATATCAAATTCTTTTACAAATAGAAAGGGTCAGTCGAGGACACAACTGGCATAACACAGAAATAAATCACGAGGCTTCTTTGTTACTAGTGCCTATTTGGAATGAAACAAATTCAGAGGACGTTCAGCTGAGTTAATATTAAAGCGGTCACGGAAAGCGTGTTGTCTAACAGATGTTATGGTTGCTGTCGTCTTTATTTAAAATGGCGCTGGGACCACGATGGGCGATATGAACAAAAAGTGGGCAGCCATTATGCTACAATGTGTAGAGAAAGGGGTTTAGAAGCAATAGAATTTAAGAAGTAGACTTTGTTTGGCGCAGAATGACCAGAATTTGAAACTCTTTATTGTGCAACATATGTTGCAATGTTGAATGACAATACAGTCGATTAGTTAAATATGATGGTAGATTAATGCAATGTCTTAATGCGATTTTGCCCATAGATCATTTTTATGCAGTTGCATAATCATATTTTGATTACTGAATAACTAGTCTCTACCATATGATGTTTGAAAATAACATAATTAACAATAATTTAAATAGATATATTTTTATGTAAGTATAGACAACAACAATAATATAGAGCTATTGAATAGGAAGCATTGATTAACATTATGATTTGTGCTATAGGAAGATGATATTTATGAGGTACAATGATACTTCATAGGACACTTGCTGTGCTGGATAAATATATAATTCTTCACAAGAACATGCTGGGCAAATGAATTGATTCTGGAGATTCTTGTTTTACCAAAGACAAGATACAGTTTAGCTGTTTTGCATTAGTGAAAGAAATCGAGAGAAAGTAAAAGAATGGACAAGTGATGTGCATTTGGGAGCAAATGCCTTCAAACATTGGAGGAAGACTAATTAATGATGGGTGAATCGGCTAAGTTCAGTCCCACAAAACCACTGACATGTTATCAATAGAAACATTCTAGGCCTTTCCTATTGTCAGTGACAGATACAAATCAATACAAGTCCAATGAACCCAAATGAAGTGACCAAAGAATTTGATTAACTCAATTTCTGTTAGATTGTTCAACATCATAGTGTAAAAGAAGTCTAAAAATTAAGTTTATTTTTATGACAACGACCACCCACATCTGCCAGAGATTTCAGATTAAAAATGTAGACTTCTTATATTCCACGATGCTTATCTTTTCTTTGAACTGATGCAAAAAGTAGAAAAAGCTTTAACAGCACAAGATCCATGATTATTTTTCTATATTTGCAAGATTAGGTGAAAAGTATCTATGGATCTATGATCGATTTTGTTTGTCACATACACAAGCATCCACTGTACATGTGAAATGCTTTTTCCATGAACTGATTTTCGGATTCTGGACAAATTAACATATTTGTTTAAATTTCTACATACGAAGTATGTATGTATGTGTATAATATAATGCCTGAGACATTCATATCATAATTTTTACAAAATAATTTACTGTAAACATATGAAATGCCATGTTACTCCAGCTAAGCTAAAGACTCGTTCTTCCACTGGGAATGAAAATATTGGAAACAACAAACACTAAAGTAAAACAAGCATTTGAACAAAAACAGCATTACTTCCTCAGAACAAAGATATTCTGGGAAGTAATTTTACAGTTAAAAATGACAGGTCCATAACAATTCTTAACATAGAATATAAGGAGTTTAAGAGTTTTCTTATTAGGGCATAATAGCATGCATTTATAAAAAAAATGTACCAATATGCGAAATAGTACCAACAAAATCTCATGATATCTGTGTGAACAATTAAATGATGTATCTTAATTATCAGGATACAGAAAAAAACAAATCTGAGAAATGTTGGTTCAGTTTAGTGGCTCTGTAAATATGAATGGTTAATGGATGAATAGCTGTTTGTAGAGCAGACCTTTTTTGGACAATTGCCCTGCTTCTGTTTTATGTTGGCGACACAGGTGGCATAGTTGTAGGGCAGACATTTTTGTTCACTGGAAACCTTACCTGCCTCTGTGCCCTGAAGGCAAGAAATACAAGGGTATCAGCTTCCTATTAAGGAAATCATCATCAAAGTTGGGCTTATGCATAGGCTAATCTGGGCTGTAGCTGGGCTATTGAGCTGGGCTGTAGCCCAGGGCCCCAGATTGTAGGTGGCCCCATGTTTTTCTGGTTGTTACAGTAGCATTTAATGCAGCAGGTAGGGCCCCAACAATGACTTTAACCCAGGTGGCTCCACTCTACTAGATTGGGATCATCATGTATACCTGGAAATTAGTGATAGGACTGGAATAAATCTGTCACTTTAGTCACTGTATTTTGGTCAGGTGGTTATGGTTGTGTTTGGGCTTCAGGGCACTCACCTGCACTTTATTTCTGTGGATGCTACTGTGTCATGAGAAATGAGAAGGTGTCAGAATAAAGAGCCTCTGGTGGAAAAGATAAGATGTGTGAGCAGCAATCCAGAATAGAAAGCTTACTAAGCACTGGAAAGAGAAGAGGGCTTTGGGACTGCAGGCAAACTCTTGAAATATGTCTAATGAAGCAGTACAGTGACAGAACATTTATATGTCATTTTGGTATTTGGAACAAACATTCATTTTTAATAAAACTCTGTCATATATACCCTCATATATAGCCCTTTTAGAACACAACATTCAGAAGATGTTCAATATTACTGAAGAATAATTATGTGAAAGAAAGGCAAGATGCAGCAAGAAAGAATTTCAGAATAGTACATCTGTAAACATTTCGTTGTGATTGCAAGGTCTTTCATAATAATAAATTCCATAAAGCAAATGGCAACAATGGTTGATCACTGCAACAAGCAGCGGGCTGTGAAGAATCCGTAGATGACATTAAATGTTCTTAGAGGCAAACATAAAAGGTTTGCAAAAACAATTATTCAGCCTTTTTAAACTATTTTAAAAAGGAAATTGTTGGGGATGCAACAGTTCATTTCTAGATACAACTTAACAAAGAACAAAGAACGTAAACTGAATGTTTTTTTTGCACTGAAATTAAAGACCACAACCCCCCACCGGCCCATAGTTATAGGTGCAGTTGGAGTTATTTAATAGAGGGGCTTCTGTATTGTGTATAATATCATGGCCCTAAACCTGCAGTTTGTGGTCCAGTCCTACATGAAATATGTCCAGAGTGGTACATAAAATGGCAGTAAATGACAGTTAAACGTCCTGTTATATATCTACTGTATTAGAATCTCTCTGTTTTTAAAACAGAACATTGTAATGTTGCCAATGCTATTCCTGTTATAGGTGTGGAGTATTACTATATTTGAGATAGCTGAGGTCATGGTCATTTCCTTTTACTAATAGTAGGACAGTGCTACCCTAGTTCCCCTGAAACTCTGTGTCATCAGCCCTCAGAAGGTTAATTTTATGTCAAGTTGTCAGTGGTCATTCTATTTTCTTATTGACGTATTTCTGCTTTGTGAAAGTATTGCAAAAACTATTTTCTACAGCCTTTCTTATTATGAAAAATCAAACAAATCAGTCTCTCCCTATAAGAAATTGATTAATATCATATCATTGCTTAATAGTGGTTTTCCCATTTTGCAATATATTATAAATACGGTTCATCCCTGTAATACATTTCTTTGCTTTTTTCTAGTTATATGTGCAGTTGGGGTTATTGCACGGAGGGCTACTGTAATGTATATAATGTCATGGCAGTACTTTCTGTCACTTGCAGTACTTTCTGTCACTTGCAGTACTTTCTGTCACTTGCAGTACTTTCTCATCACGGACTTGTTGTTGCTACTCTGAAGATACAGCTTAGGTCCAGTGGACTACCGCCTACTAGGAGAATGAGTTTGGACTTCCAAGATCAAATTCCTAGATCGGCTTGTTTCTAATGAGTTTCCACACAGTTTGTATGAGGAACTTGCAGACTTGGGGGCTACTGCTAATTTTAATGTGATGTGGGAGACCTCCTGTGACAAGACCCTGAAGGTTGCTGAGGGTTGTGTTGGCGTAGCCAGTGTTTTCAGAAGGAGGTGCTTCATTTTGCAGGGCACCCTGGATATTATAGAGAGGAGTCGTAGTGCACGGCTTGATGGCAACTCCAGTCTTTACCGGGAATTGAGAAGGACGGCTGTGAGGGCTCTGAGGGCAGATAAGGAGGTGTTTGTTAGGGGACTCTGTGAGAAAGTGGCACATCATCTATGGTCTAGCAACCCATGTTCTGTTTTCAGAGGAATCAAAGCATTACGCACATCCAAATCTTTTCCTCTGAGAATCGCAATCAGGGCATGTGATGGAATGGTCCTTATGATGACTCTGCAGTTGTGACCCGCTGGGCCGGCTACTTTGAGCAGCTGTTTAAAGCTGATCCTCTGGCTGGGATGTTGGACATCTCTGGGTCTATAGTTCTTGAGCCTGTGAAAACGGGACTTGTTGTCTCTATCTGGAAAGAGAAGGGTGACCGCCTCGCTTGCGGTAACTACAGGGGGAAAACACTGCTCTCAGTGCCAGGTATGGTCCTTGCTATGGTCATACTCAACAATATCTGTGATCACTTGCTGACATACCAGCAATCAGAGCAGTCTGGTATTATGCCTAAGAAGTCTATCATCGACCGCATCCTGACACTGAGGGTTCTCATCAAGTGAAAACATGAATATCAACAGAGTTTCTTTGCAGCCTTTGTCGATTTATGTAAAGTGTTTGACTCAGTTGATCGAGTCACCCTGTGAGACATTCTGAGACTGCGTGGGATCCCCGAAGTTGCTGGATATCATGACCCGTCTGTACACTGGTACTGTGGGTGCTGTGCAGAGAGGAGACTGAACCTGTAAGTTATTCCCAGTTGATTCTGGGGTTCGCCAGAGGTATGTTCTTGTTCCTACTCTGTTCAGTGCTTGCATGGACTGGGTCCTGAGCAGGGTTGTGGGGTCCAGTGGCAGTGGGGCATCTGTTGGTGAAGAAAGATTTGCTGATCTTGACTTTGCTGATGATGTTGCTATCGGGGCTATCAAGAGACTGAATGAGGAGAGTCTGTGCTTGTGAGTGTCCTGGATAAAAAACAAGATCCAGGCCTTTAATGACCTCTTGGGCACAGCTATCAGCAGTGTGTCTGTCTGCGGAGAGAATGTCGACCACATTGAGAGGTTCACGTACCTTGGCAACTACATTCATGTCTCTGGTGACTCTTCCTATGAAGTCAGTAGATGGATTGGAAGAGCATGGGGGGTCATGAGGTCACTGGAAAGGAGTGTGTGGTGCACCCAATATCTCTGTAAGAGGATGAAGGTGAAAGCCTTTAGCGTCCTCTTGCTCCCTGTATTGCTGTATGGCTGCAAGACATGGATGCTATCCAGTGTCCTGAGACAAAGACTGAATTGTTTTGGTACTGTGTCCCTTTGGAGAATCCTTGGGTACCGGTGGTTTGACTTTGTGCTGGATGAGCAGTTGCTCAGGGAGGTCCAATCCAGCCACATTGCCTGCATTGTGTGGGAGTGCCTGTTATGGCATTGCGTCCATGTGGTGCGATTCCCTGAGGGTGATCCGGCTCACAGGATCCTCATTGCTGAGGACCTGAGAGGCTGGACCAGGCCAAAGGGACACCCATGTAACACTTGGCTGCAGCAGATACATGGCCATTCCCGGAGGGTAGTACTAGAAAATATGCTGGCTGAAAGAGGTTAACCAACCAGGGTCTAGAGTTGTGTGTGTTGTGTGGTGGGTGCGGCAATGCAATGTACCAATGCAGGCTCCCCAACCTGATTTGACCTGCAATATACTATAGCCAAGATACACCATGATAAAGAAATATAATGATTTAGTCATTTTGAATTTTAAATAGATCAAAGCTGTAATGTGGAATATAAGAGAAGCAATTAATTAAAAGAGCTGATTGTGTATCAGACTTAAAAGTTTTATTGAATGTGTACATAGAACAGTGAAATTCTTAATTGTGTGCATCCATCAGTCTATACTGGCAATAAATACCAGAAAATAAAAGCAACAATAAATATCAGTAAGCAATCAACAAACAGCAACAAATAACATCTTCTGTAAACAGTCCTGGTCCTAGCTGATGTGAGCATCACCACCAGCGCCTCCAGTCTGAGGCAACAAATAACATCACTGTAAACAGTCCTGGTCCTAGCTGATGTGAGCATCACCACCAGCCTCTCCAGTCCGAGGCAACAAATAACATCACTGTAAACAGTGCTGGTCCTAGCTGATGTGAGCATCACCACAAGCGCCTCCAGTCCGAGGCAACAAATAACATCACTGTAAACAGTGCTGGTCCTAGTCGACGTGAGCATCACCACCAGTGCCTCCAGTCCGAGGCAACAAATAACATCACTGTAAACAGTGCTGGTCCTAGTCGATGTGAGCATCACCACCAGTGCCTCCAGTCCGAGGCAACAAATAACATCACTGTAAACAGTGCTGGTCCTAGTCGATGTGAGCATCACCACCAGTGC
>JAODLD010000101.1:28643085-28675841 GCA_026781065.1 Mormyrops boulengeri | reverse complement strand
TTTTTTTTATTTTTTTTTTTTTTTTTTTGTTTTCTCATTCTTTTTCGCGCGCTGGGGGGGGGGGGGGGGGGGCGCCCCGCCCCCCGGTCGATGAAGCCCCCCCACCCATCCTACCTGGCTCCTAAGCCCCTGTTCCCAGTGAATTTTAATCAACATCCAATGCACCGTGGATGCATGGATGTCTTCGGTACGGGTGAAAAATTTTACCCGATCGTTAAGAACTTCAGGAAGTTTAGCATAAGAATCCGTACTTGCTTGAGTTCCAGTTTATTTTAATAATGTTTTATTTTATCAAGATTTACAGAAATGTATTAGTTTTGAACTCTTAATCTACGATATGATGAATTGCTCTTATACATCAAAACTGCTAATAAGTACAATAACAATAGAAAACAAAGGAGTAATTAAAAGGAAATAGGATCCTTTGTCATAAATTGCGAGGCCTTTTGCAGACAGTTAATTTCTTTTTTGTTAGCCATGCTTCCAAATTATTTCTGATGTTCCAATGGTATGTATAGCCTACTGTTATCTTGGCAGTGTTGTAGGGGAATCTGCAAAGATGTCCTTAACTACCATTTGCAAAGTTCCTTGAAAGAAAAAACTGATGGTACTATTTATTCATAAGATATCGACTGTTATTCTAAACGAGGCTATGTTAAAATTTTATCTGCACTTTTTGGCCTTTTGGCTCTAAATTGTAATTATATGATATGTAGCAATCACAGGATAACTCATATATAGTTTTGCTAAATCTCTAAACAATTTACAAACAACAGTGAATGAACACTTCAATATCTACATTATTGGGCATGTCTCATAATTATGAAACTATTACAAAGGATTCACGCAAAAATTACAAATAAAACAAGTCTTTGAACGGTTCACTGCTTCTGAAGGCTGTAACAGATGAATCGTAGAATGAAACAATTGGCTAAAGAAAATGAAACTTTGTTGTGGCTAAATTTCAGTCGGTAAACGTTTCAGGTGCAAACACCAAACAAAGCCTAAGTCATTAAGTTAAGCTTTTCAGAATGTTTACAAAATAAGGCCCGTTGCCAAAAATAACATACACCTATTAAGGACAATAATTTTAAAAAACTAATTCGAAAATCCAGATCGAGTCGGTTGTGGTTTAAGAGCTCCACTGAGCTTATTGATTGCCAGTAGCATGAATATCTGTATTCACAATGCTGGTAGTGTAATTTCCCTCTAAACCTTAATAAGGTATCATAATTTATTGTTTACCTTTATTAATGAAAATAATTAAATTCATTCTAACTGGGAAATAAGAAGGATCTAAGTGGATTTCAAATGTATATTAATGTTGCCAATGCACTTCTGCGTTAATAATGCCATTTGGGCAAAAGTACTTAATATAATTTAAGTACCCCCGAAGGAAGACAAGAATAAGCTAGGAAAAAACATGAAGCAGGCCTTCTCTGTCTTACTCTGAACTTTTGGCCCAACAGCCATTATTTTCCCAGGGATGGGAGCCAGCAGTAAATATCCTGACAAGTAACAAATTACTGTGGGCGTCATATTGTTAGCGTCTCTTGTCCTCCATGTACCAACAAGTAAATAAATGCTAGATACTTGTGGCCTTCCTTTGAAAGCACGCCTTCCTAGTCTTGTGCTGACATCTAATAATTACCCTTTTAGAATTTGCTAAGCGAAATGGAGTAACTTTTCTGTAACAGAATAACGAAACGAACTATTACAGAGTTATCCATGTAAAAGCTATTTCACAGAAACACGCATATTCGTTTCGCTAAAGAGTTGTGTTTTTGTTCCATTTTAAAAAAAACTTATTTTCGATGCTAAAAACTAGAATCATTGTCTTATGCAAGGCCATTATTTGCGTATGCATTTTTTCGCGGTGGATACCAGAAGGCAAGCTGTCCGCCTAACTTCATTTCTGTAACAGATCAGTTTATTGATTTAATTAGAATAATCCAGACCCGACTCAGAAATGCCAGACGGCAATTTTGTGTAATTTCCAACAACATATTATTTTTTTGTTATAAACCTCAACCCCATATACAGCCTTACCCTCCTTAATAAAAAGTAACTATGATTCAGTGATTTAGTTCACTGATCATGCGAGAGTCCGCTAAGTGTGACTACACGTGCTCTAAAAAGCATATTGTGGTTTTAGAACAGTATCTCAAATATCAGTTTCATATAAATGTACCAAAATAACAAGGAAAATTTTCAAACGTGGGGAAAAGGGAAAAATAGACATTAGGTACTTTCTTTCTCACACTCGCGGTAATAGAAGCCTTTGAAGGAAGGTTTGACGTGTGCGTGTTGTTATCAGATTGATGGGCTGGGTTTGATTGAAGTGTCTTTGTCATGCAAATGTCAAGCGTTTGATGGATGATCGCCGCGCGCTGACAAACTGTTTCTCGTTGCTTCCCATTGGCGCATTCCGAGTCACATGATTTGCCACCGAGAAGATATGTGTTTTAGGAAGCCCAGGCCAACTCATGGTGGAAGGAGTTTTACAGCTTTGACATACTATCTAAAGGTTGTAGGGCAGGGCATATACCGTAAAACGTAGTCTGATCCTCCTTCATCACTTGCGTCTGGACAATACCAAAATGAACTCTTTCCTAGAGTATACAATTTGTAACCGTGGGACGAACGCCTACTCACCCAAACCAGGATACCATCATTTGGAGCAAGGAAATGGAGCAACGTTCTCTCAGAGTGCAGGTACAACAAGTGATAACTATAATGCTGATGGGCGTTTTTTTGTGGGTAGTAGTCCGCCGGCTGCTGCTGCTCAACATCAGCACCAGAACACGGCCTATACTCATCACCAACAGCTGCATCTTAGCAGCGCAGGCCTATCGTATGCTGGTTCAGGAGGGGGCACGTATGGGTCGCAGATGTGCTCGAATTCGGACTATGGACATCATCAATATTTCATCAACCAAGAGCAGGAGGGAATGTATTTCCAAAGCTCTGGCTTTTCTGCTCCGAACATTGCTCCCAACCTTGCTCCCCTTGGGTACTGCGGACAGCCTGGGTCTATGTCTACCAGTGGCTATCAACACGGATGTGGTAGCCAGGAACACCAACAAAGTTACTTGCAGGGCACCTACCCAAACGTGTCGTCTTCTCAGAGTGGAGAGAAAGATCTAAATTGCCACCCAGAGTCACTTCCATCTGGAAAGACGTTCGACTGGATGAAAGTTAAGAGGAACCCCCCTAAAACAGGTTAGTTATAATTTAGCCGTTTTAAAATAAGTAATCGAAAAATTCAGAAACCGATAAGTTTTGTATAAGACCTATAAAACACATACGAACGTTTTAAAGTTGTGTTTTTAGAAAAATACGCACTTTTTGCTGAAATTGTTTGTCCCAGTCTCTTCTCGTCGTAGTGGAAGGTTATTTATACTATTCCGAGATTCTCAAGTAAAATAGGTTTCATTTTAATAGTACTTCTCTAGCCCGGATTTGTCCCAGTAGTTAATCGATCTGGCCAGCCCAAGGTCTTACTTTTACCTCTTTATTTAACGCTTTATTGTTATATTACGTTGATCAGGCGTGTTATTTTCCACACCAGGAAACTATTGCCCATATCTGTCATTTTCCGTCAAAGAAATCCTATCGTCGAACTATCCTTTGGTATTCCTTCGATCTTACATTACTGCTAAAACCGTATTGCATACTCGGAAGTATTTAGCTGTATCTCTGTAATCCTGCAAACTGCTATTAATTCTGTTCTATTCATTGCTTTCCCATTAATTTTGAGTTTATTGTTTCAAATACTGCTGCCCACACAATGTTTTAAATATTTTAAAATGTTTCAGTATTTGAGCTGTATTTATGAATCGGACATCCAATGATGTGCATTGATTTTTCGCATTTATTTTGTCATTACAGCTAAACTCACAGATTTTGGCATCCACGGTCCCCAGAATTCGATCCGAACCAATTTTACCACCAAGCAGCTCACTGAACTGGAGAAGGAGTTTCACTTCAGCAAGTACCTGACCAGGGCCCGTCGTGTGGAGATCGCTGCAACTCTCGAGTTGAATGAAACCCAAGTGAAAATTTGGTTTCAGAACCGTAGAATGAAACAGAAGAAACGAGAGAAAGAAAGACTGATCCCAGCCGTTAGTTCGTCAAAAGATCTCGCAGACAACTCGGACCACTCCATTTCCTCTTCTCCTGATGGATCTCCCAGCTCCGAGAACTAAATATCTCATTACAAACATTGCACTGCTGATTATAAACTAAACTTTTAAACATTCCGTTAAGGTAGTTGCAGTGTTCTATAAACGGTGCAAGGCAGGACTTAAAAACTGCGAATTTAACGTCTGTAATTAAATTCAGAATATTCTTAAGAAAATCAAAGAGACTCTAAATGAAAAAAGATAGTAAGCACACCCACTGTTTTCTAGAGTTCAACCAGTTCCTTGGCTTTTTTTTTTGCCTTTTGAATGATCTGAAGCCGAAGATATTGGTTGTATTTTATGACACTCTCAGGATGACAATACCTCAGGAGAACTGCTTTTCACACCCATATTGGGACGCACTTTCGCATGTTTACAAACCTGATAACAGTGATAATAGTTGGTATTACTGTTACTGATTTAAACATTTCCAGTACACTGGTTACAAAACTTTTATTCAATACCTTGAAATATAATGTCTCATTTTAAGTGATTTTTCCCTCTATAACTATATTTTTGTAAAGAAATCGTTGCTGCGTGTATTCTACAGGATATATCGCCTTAAATGTCCAGTAGGACAGAATGGTACTGGGATATTGACTTTTTGCACTATATGGTTAACAGGGTATTTCTTACCATACGAGGAGCGAATGTATCTCAGAACAAATTCAACATTTTCATTTTTTTGTTTAGTAAACTTTATAGAGTTAGTTAACAACATGTAAGCTGACTTTCCGGTAGAATGAATCAGTAAATGCGATATAAAGTTATCGATTAATTTTTGAAATAGAAGTGGTATATGTGATTACAGACATAATTTGACTGACAAATGACAGCTTGAATGA
Organism: Mormyrops boulengeri; assembly: GCA_026781065.1. Taxonomy (NCBI): domain Eukaryota; kingdom Metazoa; phylum Chordata; class Actinopteri; order Osteoglossiformes; family Mormyridae; genus Mormyrops; species Mormyrops boulengeri. Next base: position 28,670,812 of record JAODLD010000101.1, on the reverse strand, counting down.
GTATTTATTTTATTTAATGTTAAGGTGTCATGTGAATAAAAATACCTCGCCAAACGTTACGTTGTTGTTCACATCAATCAGTAAAATAAATGGATCTAGCGTGTCTGAACAGCGCCATATGACAGCAACCTGGAAATTGTTGTAGAGCAACAGTTTTTATGTCAAGCTTGTTTTATGACATACATTTACAAAGACTGAACGATGTTGGAATACGTGATGATGGGTTTACAGACAGACTGAGTTTTATTAGTTTATGTCTGAACTTTTGCTTCCCCAAGGGTCTGTGATTCCCAATTAAATGTCTGTAAATATCTAAAAAATAAACCGAACATTATCATGAGCTGTTTCATGAAAAGCGTTTTATTTTCCATGTTTCATATATTCTCCATTTCTCATTTAGTTCTTAACTGAAGGTTGATTAAGTTGACCTAAAACTGGTCAGCCAGGGTTGGTTTATGAAATGTCTAAATTTGAACAAATTAATCCAGCACAATCATATATTACGATTTTTTTCTGTTTTACACTGAATTACTGACTCTGCTAGTCTCTTACCCCCTCCCCCTTTACTTTGGAACGTCGAAAGAATAAGATGGGCTGCTGGGTGCTGAGTGCAACATGTACCGAGAGAAAAGTATGTCTACCGATACCATAGACAGAGAGAGAGAGAGAGAGAGAGAGAGAGAGTAGAAGTTTGGATTTATTCAGAACTCACCTTTCAAAAATGGCAAAATATTCAACAGCTGTACATTCAGGACTTGGCTAACCTCTTGCAAATGTATAATATCTACGTTTTAGTATTTATTTGATCATTTCTGTAAACAGGTGTCAACACGGTGATGTTTCATTCATGAGGACCCGATTAAAAAGTTACATAAGTGACTTTCTGTCTGCGCAGGATATTTCAACAACATTGAAAAAGATATTATCCGTATCACAATAGCAAGTGTTGAAAAGGCACCACATAGTGCCTATAGGCCTCCTCCGAGAATAAATATAGGCCGCAAAGGCTTTTCGAAGATTCAAACGGTCAGAGTGACGATGCTGAGCTGAAGCTTTACTGTGTTGATGGGTTATTGCCATAGCCGTGTTTTAATATTAGATGCAATGCTGATGAAATAGTTTAGAATACATTTGTTCGTAACCGCTTATCCTAATCAGGGTCAGAAGTACAGAAATACAGACCTCACCATATGTATTTTTCCTGAATAGATTTTTTCTGTGTCACGTAGGTTAACTGCAACACCAGCAGCTGCAACACTGTTGTCATCATCATCATCATCATCAACAACAACAACAACAATAATAATAATAATAATAATAATAATAATAATAATAATAATGGCCGCATTTTGCGGTAAAAAACTAAAAGCTAATACACATATGGTGCAACACGTTGAGATAACCAGTGGCTGAAGTGGAATGCCGACTGTTGTAGTGAGTATGAGCTTCTGTTACCATCTGCCACAGCAGTGGGTGACAATCCCGTCGATGTAACGTTTGTCCTCTCCCCGTGCTTCACTTTGATCTACTCGCAGAAGCCTTTTGTATGCGTGCCAGTTTTTTCAGATTCTCTCAGTCGTTAATCACGTGTCTTCTGCATTTCAAAAAACTGCCTAAGGGTAATAAGAATGCATTATACAGTATTGAGATACAATACAAACGCAATTGTTATTGAATTACTGGAAAATAGCATCTGCATATTTAGTCCTATGATCGAAAACATGAAATGTCGTCTTAAGTTCCTAATTTAGAGTAGATCGGTTTTTGTTGAACAACCCGAAACGTAAAGAAAAAATATGATCCAAGTAATAGATCTAAATTTGGTAGCTATTCATTCTTAATTTCAAAGCAGATCCTTCTGAAATTTTGTTATCGGTAATTATGATAACAAAGGAACTATTTCACTCCTCACATTCCTAGCATCTTGAATTCAGCTGATAAACGTTTCGATAAAATTGCTTTATTTAAAGTCCCGGAACGATTATTTAATGCATTTTAATATGCAATTCATGTTAACATAGTGCTTGAAGTCTTCAGTGACATTAAATATTTATAAATATGTATCTCATTACTAATGATGGTTTACATACATAACATACAATAGCATAGAACACAAAAAACTAATTGCATTTAACTTAAAACAAAAGTTCAACAGGTACAATAAAACAAAGTTAGCTACATCTATATTACAATGGCATGAATTCTAAAGAAAAAGAATTGTAAAAAATTATGACAATATTACAGATCAAAACCCATGCTTGTGAAAATTTTAGGCTGTCATTCTAATCCAAAATTCGATTACAAAATTCCACACCCTTTCGCAATAAGAAAATGCCACTTTGGAGAAATAGTTCTGCGGTTTTCCGGCTTGTTTTTTTCCTCCGGTATTATGCAGTGTGCGCCAAATTTTTATATGAATGTTTCTTAAATGTCGCTGAATTGGAAGGTGAACTCGCACAAGTTTAACAGGCGGTTAGTTTTAAAAATCAGGGGGATGGCGAAACGAGGTGGTCTCATTTGAGGAAACATGCATTCTCTCGGGGCCTCACCTCTTCTTAAAAGTTTACGTGGACCTGACAGCCCCATTTCATCCCCTGGTCCTCAGATGGACTGCTTCAATATTTACACAGGCTGATAGGTTTGCCCAGGGCTTGCCTCAAACAGCTCCACACTACCAGCCCACACTCCCTAAACCCCAGGTTCACGCAGAGTTCAGACCCAAATTAATTCACGAAAAGCATGGGTCAGGCTGTCAGGAACCGGGGTATGCTTCCATCTCACAGGGGTCAACCGCAGGTCTCCATCCTTCTCACCCTCCAGTTTGCTTTGTCGTGTTAAATTTCAAAGTCTCCCCGATGTTCTCCTTTTAGGTCGTCATTTACAACTTAAACTATAGGTGGTTTCCGCATTACCCGGATTTTTTTCTTTTCTTTTTTTTGCAAGTACAGTGTAAATAGTAAACTTCTTCAATACGCATTGAATAAGAAAAAGGTTTTCACATACAGACAGACAGACAGACAGACAGACAGACAGATAGATAGATAGATAGATAGATAGATAGATAGATAGATAGATAGACAGATAGATAGATAGACAGATAGATAGATAGATAGATAATTTCAAAATGTCACACTACACGAATTAAATTCGTTTACCTGATATAATATTCATAAAACAGTACTTAACATATTGCTATATCACACTGGCTTCATCAATGATTTTTACAGTATAGTTAGGCATTTTAGCAGCCCAATGAAAAATGCGAGGATTCTTGCTGAAACGTCTAGGTTAACTTCTGTAGCCAAACATATTTTCCCATTTATCTCCAGTTTCATACTGATGTCAAAAACACACGAGATAATTCTGAAATATATTAGAGTATTATATATATAATGATTTTTTAAGGCAATTGTTATTTTTGCGGTAACATTTGCGTTATTGCGTCTTGCGAAATGCATTATATATATGAATTTATTTGCATATATATGTATTTAAATGGGCTAAAGACAGATACAGTATCAGATTTTGTAAAGCGTAATGTGTTTCAATTTTACTGAATCGAATTGCATCGATTTTCCATCGAAACCGGAATGGTCGCATAAGGCTGTATTTTGTTTAATGTTGATGTAAATGACGTAAATTTTTGGAATAATCTTTCTTTTACTGTGTTGTAATATGCATTTTGAAACCGGACATTTGGAAATTGTGTTGGGAAAGTCGTATAAGCGACCTCAATAACGGAACTTATGTATTATTTTTAATTAAGAATATACGACTATGCACGCGCCACGCACGACTGATTGATCGATCCAGATACATATAGCAGTTTGGAATGTATTTGATAATGTCTGCTTACTTTTCGTTATAAATATCTATTCATCAATTTAAAAATCAGAACTCTATACATCGTGCAGTTTAAAATTTAAATTATACTTTAAGAAATATTTGATTATCGTATAAGGTACTACAAAATATTTTTAAATGTCTCAAATACATTGAGAACTTAAAAATTATATTAAAAACTATTTATATATAAAATATAATTAGAGAAACTTTTAAATATGAGTTACATATAGATGGTAAAACTTAAAATGTATCACACTATATTTATTATAGCGTTGTTCGAACTGGTATATTCAAAAACACATTCATTATTTCGTTTACACAATAGTTTCTTTGATAACTTTTATTTAATAATTTTCCACTTAAAGGTCATTTGTCTGCATTTTGACAAAATAATTTGTTATTTAATTTTTGAGCCTAAAAAGTATTACAGGCTGTGTGCTTGTGTGTGTGTGTGCCTGTGTATGTATACACACACACACACACACACACACACACACACACACACACACACACACACACAGACACATACATACATGCATATACCTATAACTATTATTCAATTATGATTCTAATAATACTTGATATTGAAGAGCTGTAATCCGATAGCTTTCAGTGGGTCCTGAGGGGGAAATAGATTGCAACAATATTTTAAAAACAATGTAATAAGTTTTTGAAACATAATTAATAAACAAAATCCCGACTTTATTCCAACAGTACATATATTTTACAACATATTTTGTAAATTTGTAACCTTAGACTTTAACATTACAACAGAAATATTTTAATTTACCTGAAATTAGTATTGAAAACATAAATTTTAACAAACATTAATAATGTGTTTGGTTATAAATATAATTTTAATTATTATTAGAATAGATAATAGCTCCATAGCTCCAACCTAATTACATTTTTGGTTTAAATCACACCAAAGGGTTATCAGGAAGAACTGTAAAAGGGTCCAAACATTTTTTTGCATTTAATATATATGAAGAACTTAAATAGCATGAGTTAATTCAACATATAATCTTTGATAGAATCTGGTAAAACTTTTATACACCTTGACTCGTTATCAATTTAAATTATGCCTTGCTCTTATAGAACACATATTGTCAACATTTATACTGATGGATGCATTTTCAGTTAAGATTAAATTACTATTCTATGTGTAAAATCAACAGATTTGAATATGACATTAACTAGTCCTGCCAGTTCACAGTAAAGTGTGAAATTAACTGTGTGGTACTGTGTGGTGTTGAAGTACACCCAACAGTGCTTATGTTAATGATATTCATTTAATATAAACAAGGATTTTTTAAAAAAATGTAACAGTGAAGCCTCAGGAATATTGCTTTATGTATTACTTTTTTATGCAGCACAATACATTGTTTTAATTTTATGCATTACAATGCATTTTTTAGTTATGTGGTCCTCAATGATGCAATGGTCATGAACATCACCTTGCATATTGTTTTACTCACACACCTGTAGGATGTGTTTCATTACCATGGCGACTGTATAAACATGAAATTGATGGGGCAGGGTCTGGATGTGGCACCATCAGTAATTATTATCAGTGCCCTGCAGTTGCTCTGTCTCTGAGCCCATTGTTAATGTTTACCTGCGTAAGGTGAGCCCATCATCTCTAACCCCCTAGGAATGTACAAGGCACAAAGCCTGCAATTACTCTCCATCAAGAGATAATTTTATACTGATTTAGCTGCTTTTGTAAGAAGAATAAGTCAGAAATCCCTGCCTTTCTCTCTGTTACAGTACTCAAGTGATACATGATTCACAGTCTCTGAATTAGAATATCAGTGTAGTCACTGCAGGTCTTCCAATAGCCAGTTAAAAAAGAATGACAGGGATCTTCGGACAGCTCTTCTGATATCAGGGATAGACTTGAAGCACCAAGACCAAAAAGCTTTTTCTGATATGTTTAATAGAAGCAAGTCTTCAATTACTCTTTATTTAAAAAATGTCAGATTCTCTAGATTTTGTCCTGACATGCCAAGTTCAGGCTCAGTCAGCTGACAATCATTTTTACTGCATCTGTTTCACTGCTGTTTGTTACAACTGCCATCCAGTGTGCAACAGCAGGATTATAGTTAGCTGATTCAACAGGTGTTATTGAGTTGGCTCATAGTTTCATTATGGTTATTGAGTTCATGTTCCTTTAATAAAACATAATGTAATTATAAATCATGTTATTAAGTCATCATAAACAGCAAGTTGGTACAAGACCCTAAAGCATTTTCCCCTCGTATGCAAAATTGACCATGCTATGGCAGTGTAATCATAGGGCAAATTCAAGCACAACACAGAAAAAAATCAGAAAATAGAAAGCCAGAAAATAATTTAGCTTCTAATTTCTAAGATTGTGTTTTTCAAGTATATTCAAATATCGAATAAGGATAAATAAATGAAGTAACATTCCTGTTTTGCATTCAACATTTCACAATGGCCTCATTTTTTTGACAGGGTTTTGCAATCGGAAGGGTTCAAATGCAAGAAGTTTCTAGTGGGTCCCTTAACAAAATTTGCAGACAAGTTTACAGTATTATGGATGGGAGGTCATCAATACGCATTTGAGAGCATCGTCACTGTAGCCCGTCTTGATGGAAGGTAAACTAATGAATAAAGGTACAAAGGTTTGGGTCAGGATATTAAACTGACAGATAAGCTAAAGATGTATGAAAGCAATGGTTTATACATTCAGTGTATAGAGAGATAGGTGTAGAATGATACCATAGATATTTCTTCAACATTAAAATGTAGTTCATATTTTATGGCTAGACCCTGCAACACTGACCGGGATAAATAGTTAAAAGATTTATGGATTTTATGGCTAGACTATATTACACACTGCATAACTATGACTTGGAAGGTATAAATGTTCTGATCTTTTAAAAATATTTATTACGCACTTTCGCATTCTTCCAATTTCAATTCAACGATTTTCCAATAATATCTAATACAATATTGCAGTATCTGGTTTGTACTGGGCTATACAGATGTTCCTTTTCAGTGTGGCATAATTCTTCTCCCAAAAATAGGACTACCTGAAATTTCGAAGGCACACCCACTTTCTTGTCCCCCTGTACCATTTGGTCCCTACTCTTCGTTCTCTATCTGTAATGCACTGAATATATAAACAAGAGACCCTGTCTGGCACAGCCAGCCTCCAGTGATGCATGGAGTGTTGAAATCTATCTGCATGAGCTGTCAGATTTCTCATAGCTATCAGTATCAATAAACAATGACCTTCCCCAATTATACTTACAGCTGAAACGTGATACCAGCCAGAGCTAAAAGCTTGGACAGAAGTGGAGAGAGACAAGGAGAGAGGTCAGACTCTGCAGTCCATTTCCCTGCTGTAAAGCCCAGAGTTCACAAGACTGGACAGGGCTTGTGTTACGGGAACATTCTGGAGAACGCGCGGTTCTAACTTTTGCAGTTCCTCCTTTTTTTAAATTGTCTCTGCTTGGCATGGCTGCAGCATTAGATAATAAAAGGTCCCAGTGACAGATTGCCGTCAGAGGCCACACGCTGCAGATCAGCATGGGTACAACCAGCCACCCACCTCCTCGCTTCCTTTGATAGGTATTATCTTCCAGATAATAATACCGTCAATGGTCTGGCTTAATTTCTTCCCTCGATTTGTTTTTCTAAAACCATACAAAAGTGTCCAGGCAATGCCCAGAGGAAGCAGCATTAATACATAGCATGTATATGTATGAACCGTGCATCTTTAAACAGCTCTGGAGTGGTTAAAGGACGGTGCAGCGGTACAAGTGTGCACTTGAGGAGTGCAAGAGGCGGCCAAGGCAGAGTTCCACCCTCCCCCCAGTAGTGTCAGGCAATACCAAGCTTCTAATCCTCTGGCAGTCCCTCCTGGCCCAGTTTCTTCCCCTGCCATGACAGGGCATACATCTTAGAATTCTGCAAATAGCCCTAGAAGATCGTACCTCCCTGACCCCCCACTCCCCAGCCCCCCGGCTCGGGATTTCTGTAACAAATCGGGCTTGTCAGGAGCCCAGCGTGGGAGGACCGAAGAGCAGACTATAGAAGGCAGCCAGCCCAGAAGCAGGGATGGGAAAGATACGGTGTCCTTCCTAACCCTGCACAGCTGTAGACAGACAGGGAGACCGTACTTATCCTAGTAGAACCGGCTGGCGATTCTGTTGGATATAACAGGCAAACTTCTTTATTTTTGGCTTGTGGTTTTTGACCTAAGGCAGGAAACTGGACTCAAACCAGCCTCTCTTTCATTGTCAGTGCTTTCCTCTAGTGAGCTGTTTTGTTTTGATTTAGATAGAGGCCCTCAACGGTGCTTTTTCGGTGAGTGTAGGAGAACACATTAGCAATGATGATGTGTTACATGATTTGCCCCAGAGAGGTGATCTTTTCACTCTGTCTGCTTGGGCTCCTGGCACCTGGAGCTCTTCAGGGTTCACCATCAGGTCATCCTTCCGCTTGCCCCCTCTCCCCCTTCTCCTGTGTTTGTGCAGGGTGTCAATTCCCTTGTCGTGCTGTGAGGTGGCAAAGCCTTGCTGAAGCATGATGAAAAGCTGCCCTGTGTTTGATCGCGGCATCTGTCATGGCTGCTTCAACACTAATGCCCCATACTGTAAAACCAAGCCGCAGAATGCTGGAGACTTATTGGAAACAGAAGGTAACGAACTTTAAAAAGGAGAATGCCAGCTTTTTTAACATTTGAACCATTACCTTTCAACCTCAGCTTGACACTCCCAGTGCGGTTTGCACATATACACTAACCCGAATTTCAAAATATTTTTGGTTTGGTTTAAAATCCGCTGTTCCACAATCTATAACATTATATCCTGATTGGTAAATCATAGCACGCTAACAAAACAACAGGGCAGATATTAAACATTTAATGAATTACATTAAAAATCAGTTAATATATATTTATGAATAATGAACAAATTTCATTACCAGTTAGCCATTATATTTCCGAATGACCCCACTATTCAACTTCAAGAATGTTTTTTTTGACAATTGGTTTGTGCGAGACTAAATTTTGGATCGGTACATTACAGTTTGGTCGTACAGTATGAGTTATGTGATCCTGGACCAGTAATTATAAATCATGTATATGTATATAGAAACATACACCTATAAATAGCCAAGCATGGGTCTTTTATAAATTGTTATGATATTGAGATATTTTATAGTTTTCTTGTGTCATTATATAAATAAAAAATTGCCAAAAAATTGACAATAGATACTGTCATTGTTATAACTGCCAATACTGAATGAATGACATATTCAGTGTGCTCATATTTTAATAGCAACACTTTGTCAGTAATTTTGCGGCTCCACACTGCTGCAGTTTAGTCACCACAATAATACATTGTCTCGGCAAGCCGTGGATCCATGCTGGTTTCAGAATTTGTTGTGTGTTATTGACCTCAGCCCAATTAACACCCTGGCTTCAGTGATTACTTATGCAGCTGATAGTTCTGTGGCGTGTGCACAGGTGATGCCTCTGCGATGTGAGTTTGGAAGGTATTTTCCTAGGAGGGGGAGTCGGCGTCTCTGCTGAAACTGTGCACCAGCTGTTACTCGACCACTGGATCTGGCCACGTGTCAGCCCAATCTTTTCTTCTTTTCATCACTGCCACCAGTTTAATCAGCACACATCTGCTTCCCTCGGATGCCATTGGGCAGATCTGCATTACTAGCAGATCATCTCTCCCTTCAGGTTCCCCTCCATTTCTCTCTAGGCACAGAACATGAAAAACTTGGGAGTGTCCTTTTGGAAAAGGAACAGTTGTGCATGACAGGAAGATCTGCAGTGTGGCGTGCGGCGCAGACAGCGTCGGCATTAACGAATGTGAGATACTTCTGAACAAACACCGTAAGACAGGCTCGTATGAATGTATAGTCACAACTGTATCAGGTTTTTAATGCTATTCCCGAAGAATAATTATGCAAATGAACACATGTGTAGTTTAATTAAAATATCAGCAGTACATGTATTTAACCATGTGTCAGCAACAACAGAAGCTGTAATTTGTGGTGATCCATCATGTTACAGGATGTGTAAAGGTTCTTGCTGAAGAATGACTGCTAAGTCTCTTTAACTAAAACTGGGACTTAAAATGCGTATTATGGTGTGTGGCCCAAATCTGGAAGAATAGCCTCAGTATTGAGTCCCTTGTTCTTTATTTTTGAATGATTTATAAAGTCTGTCGTTTAAAAAACAATAACAGGCAGAAGAAACATGCTGAGGATGAGAGTTTTCATAACTGGACGAGGATCATTGTTTTGCAGCATCTTGATATAGAAGTTAATTGTAAAAAGTTATGTAGAAGAGTGTAGGCAAGTTTTACAACTACTTATCATGTAACTTCTTATTCTAGCGAGGGTGATGGGGGGGGGCTGGAGTCTACCCAAGGTAGCGTAGGACACAAGACTGGGGGTGCAGCAGAAGAGTTTTGAATTAGTTTTTAGGAGAGGTACCAAAACACCAGGCCAATTACTGAGTACTGGAACAAAAATAGCACAATATGTGGTTTCTTGGGAAGTGCCTTCAACACTTCTGTCAAGCAAAATAACAGTAACTGAGGAGCTTTGCTCTAATTATGACAAATTGTTTAAATATAATTGGAATGCGAACAACGATAGCATTCAGATATCATCAAAATGACTGGGTGGAGCAGATGTAATTGAATCAATCAGAATGCTCTCCCACTTATAACCCAGGGAAATGTGCGCCAGTTGGGAAAAAAGAAAACATAAGCCAAAACAGGAGAGCATTATAGGTAGAGACAGTTGATTTGTCTCAGTGCAGTATTCCCGGTGCCTGTGGTAAGCAGGGTAGCAGATCCCATGCAGGCTGCTCCTTCTGGACGTGTCAGCGTTGGTGACAGAACCCTTACTGTGGAGACAGATGTTGCACTGCGGAAGGGGGAGGATGTTTCATCAGCCTGCCAGTGTGCTATAGCTCTTATGGGAAAAATGCAGATTGCACACAGAGGAAAGACAAATAAACAACTTACTTGAAAGGAAGATATGAAAAGAAGTAGCGAGAGATAAAGATGAAAAGGAAGGAGAAAGTGAAACGGTGGTGGGTGCCTGAGGAAGCAGAAGATGGTGGAATCTATTCCTGGGACAGAGTAAATCTCATAAATGTGAGCAAGGTGTACATAGAGAGCAATGGCCAGTTTCTATAAATCAAGGGAATAATTAGGTGTAAAGATGATCTTAGGATTGCTCATCAAATTGATTAATACAGTCCATGCAACCCTCTTTGCCTGTTTATTAACAATAGCAGGGCAGGAGTACAATGACAGCACAACTAGGGTAATAAATTACTGAGGATGGCGGGCATGCAGAATCAAGCCAGCATATCCGCCCCAAACCGTTGCTGTTCCCGAAGTCAGCCGACCCCACACTAGGTCTGGCCCTCTCTCTATGGGAGGTGGTCCACCGGGGGTCGTGAGAGCCTCAGGGGCCAGCCAGCAGCTGGAAACAGTGGGGTTTGGGTGACTGTGACAGAATGACAGAGGAAGTGAGTCAGATGGAGAAAGGAGAGAAGACAGTAGTCAGAGATGAAAAAAGCAAAACCGAAGAGGAGAAAGAATGAATTCTTCAACTGATAATTATACTTTGCTGAAAGTACAATTTTTCTGAATTGGTTGTTTTGTTTTACCCCTATTCAGAATTCTACTGGTTGCATTTTTAGTTCTTTATATAACTCCCATTATTTCGCTTTCTCCTGGCCATGCACACTGCAGTACTCCAGTACTACAAAACACTGCATCTGCAATCCTGTTCAGTTTCACACTATAAGTGAACTATATCTGACTATAAACAGATGTTTTATTTTTTCTGCCATTACAGCGTCTTAGATAGTCTCTGACCATAGCCCACTGAGCTGGCCACTTTAGACCTAAAAATTTCGAAGCCACTCCTGAATGTCACATAAGCAGTATGTCTATATTTAGCGCATTCTAACAGTGTCAAAAGCTGTTCTTGTTGGTCATGATGACAATGATATACTTAAAAAAATTCTAATTCACAACAATTCAGTCATTTTTCTTTATAACCTAGTAAGAGAACAGACTGGGCAATGATATATGAAGGTGTTGGTTTTGTTGTTTCGTTTGTGGTTATTTTGTAAAGCATAGAATGCAATAAATCTAAAATAAAACCAAATAATTATAATAATTTATGGCTGGCATTTATATTTATGGTTTTGAAAAGTGCACAATAAAGAATTTACTACTACTCCTCATTTAACGACCGAGTTCTGTCCCAGCGACACAGTCGTGAAGCGAAATGCTCACTGAATGAAAATCGTGGTAGCCTAGGCATGACCGCAACTGTGCTTATGACTACTTCAAAGATCTCTCTCACTCCAGCATGCATTGTAAGACGTATGAAAGTTGGTAGCAAATACAGAGATTGGTCAGAAAATGATTTCTTTATTACCGTCGCATTGGCAAACAGTTGCTATCCAAGGTAGGTGCTAAACGAAGAGTGGTTGTATGTAGAGATTTCCCAGTGTCAGGATGTCATGAGGCCCCTTATGATGCCCGGCAATGACTCATGCTCCGGAGTCTATCTTGATGTTCTTTAATACTTGACATCTCTGCTACAGACAAACTCACCTCTTGATAGCCCTTCCCCCCAGGAGTTCAGAAGCCTCCACAGATCTCCACATCTTGACCAGACTGTAACCTCACCCCAAAATACCCTTGGGGCTGCCCTGCAGTTTCCATCCTAGCTGTATGCAACCCACGCAAGCTGACCAGGTGAGCTTTGTGGAGCCCCCTGCTCACATCCTGTTAGCAGGTTTCTTACCATTAATCACCGGCCTGACACATTCCACTCATTTGCCTGTGAGGGACATTTTGAGCCACTTGAATGAAGGCAGACTTCAGACTTCCTGAGAAACTAAATTTACAATTAAACCAACACATTTTAAATACAACTGTACAATCAAGAATGTATGATTTTCCTAACACAAATTCTATTTAAAAAATACCAAAGAACAAGTTTTACTTCACAGTGATTGTGCTAAAATATTTGCTAGATATTTGTACTACTCCCTTGTGCAAATGATTTGAAACAAGTTGCCGCACAGACATGCATGCAGTGGCCTGGGACCTGCTGGTTTGCACGGCCAACAGGGCAGAGAGTACGCTGAGTGGATGGACAGAGGAGGCACTGTGCCCACAGACCGGCAGGCCTGCTCGGCTGGGGTTAACGCTCAGTGGATCGACGGAGGAGGCACTGTGCCCACAGACTGGCAGGCCTGCTCGGGTGGGCTTAGAGCTGGGTGGATGGACAGAGGAGGCACTGTGCCCACAGACTGGCATGCCTGCTCGGGTGGGTTTAGAGCTGGGTGGAAGGACAGAGGAGGCTCTGTGCCCACAGAGTGGCAGGCCTGCTCGGGTGGGGTTAGAGCTTGGTGGATGGACAGAGGAGGCACTGTGCCCACAGACTGGCAGGCCTGCTCGGGTGGGGTTAGAGCTGAGAGAATGGACAGGGGAGGCACTGTGCCCATGGACTGACAGGCCTACTTGGGTGGGTTTAGAGCTGGGTGGATGGACAGAGGAGGCTCAGTGCCCACAGAGTGGCAGGCCTGCTTGGGTGGGGTTAGAGCTGAATGGATGGACAGAGGAGGCACTGTGCCCCCGGACTGGCAGGCCTGCTCGGGTGGGGTTTGAGCTAAGTGGATGGACAGAAGAGGTACTGTGCCCACAGACTGGCAGGCCTGCTCGGGTGGGATTAGAGCTGAGTGGATGGACAGAGGAGGCACTGTTCCCACAGACTGGCAGGCCTGCTCAGGTGGGGTTAGAGCTGGGTGGGTGGACAGAGGTACTATGCCCACAGACTGGCAGGCCTGCTCGGGTGGGATTAGAGCTGAGTGGATGGACAGAGGAGGCACTGTGCCCACAGACTGGCTGGCCTGCTCGGGTGGGATTAGAGCTGAGTGGATGGACAGAGGAGGCACTGTGCCCACAGACTGGCAGGCCTGCTCAGGTGGGGTTAGAGCTGGGAGGGTGGACAGAGGTACTGTGCCCACAGACTGGCAGGCCTGCTCGGGTGGGATTAGAACTGAGTGGATGGACAGAGAAGGCACTGTGCCCACAGACTGGCAGGCCTGCTGGGGTTACAGCTGAGTGGTATAACCATGCTTCAGCCATCCATGTATGTTCCAAGCAAATGCTCTAGGAGTCAGAAGCCTCCCCATGTCGTCGTGGGGTTTCCTCCAGGTTCTCTGGTTTTCCCTCACAGTCCAAAAGCATGCTAAGGTCAATTGGAGTTGCCACATTCCCCATAGGCATGAATGGTGTGTGTGCCCTGCGATGGATCGGCGCCCCATCCTGTGTTATTCCCATACAATTTCATTATCAATCCACCAGGTCCTAAATCTAAACACTTATCACCCAAGGTGATAAGTATGAATTCATGTAACTGTTGTCAGTTTGTCTGCATATCGACGTGACGACTTGTTTCAATTCATTTGCACAAGGGTGTAAAACTTTGCCTGTCCAAGGTCTTCGGTGATTATTGAGGGACATGCATAAAGGTTTGCTATTCTCTCAGCAACACATTTCAACGACTTATATTGTACATAATCAAACAGATCTTTAGTTTCTCCTCTCATCCATATACCCATCTATGCTGCTTATTCAGTATAGGATCATAGTGGAACGTAAAGTAGGCAGCATAGAGCATAAGGCAGGGTACACTCTGAAGAGCATGGCAGTCCTATGCAGGGCATGTTTTGTAGTATATTAGTATATTTCAAATATCTTGATTAATGAATTAAAGACAGATATATAATCACTTTGTAATAGAAAGAGAGTGTAGTTTTCCAGCTTAATTACCATCAGATGCCTTACTTTACCTTCCCCAGGCTATTTAAAATACCGCCCAACTGCCCTTAGATTTATATATCTTTGTTATCCTATTTAAACAGTGCCTGACATTCACAACCACATAAAATCAGTGCTACTACTAGAGACCTTGCGTGATGATCATGACTTGGCTGTATATGATTCATAGCGTCACTAATATATTTTGGAGAGAGTGGCATATAAAGTGCATATCTCTGAATGAATATACTTAAATGCATATAGTAGAAAAACTAAACAAATCCACAAAGCCTCTTTGGCCAGTCTCTTCTGACCTCCGCTCTACCCCTTACTCAGAATAAACAGAGAAGGTGGAGTGTTCCTGTCACTTTGCAGGTCATATAAATAACCATGTCTACGAAACAGTACCACGGATGCTCACCTGACGCTCATGCACGTCTCCTTGGCCTACTTGGCATTCTTCGGTGGTGGCTCTGTAAATTCCGTGATATTAATACACATTCTCCTCTTTGTTTTGCTTTCGTGTTACCTAACAGGAGATTCGAGATGTTTTGTTGGCCGTGTGCAGGGAACGCTTTGGAAGGGCAAAGAGGGGCGGCAAAGCAGGAGCTGCACATGGTACAGAGTGAGCTCTTCCAGGTGGGGGAAGCCTGCAGAGCCCAGGACAGATGCTTCACCCTCCCTCCTATTCTTTTCTTCATAAGGGCAGAGGAACACAGGCCAGCATGAAGGCATAGAGGGGAAGAGAGAGAAAGAAGACGACGTAATTATGTTTTGGTCTAAAAACAGCTGCACACCCTGAAAGCAGGCGGAGAGGAGTGCTTTGGTGTCCAAGCAAAGGGGGTTTAGTTGCTGGCGGATAAAGGAGGCTGGTGTTCGGGACGCCTGTCCCTCAGCTATGTGGGATGCAAGCTGTGGGCATTGTTGCCTGATCCTGATGACAGGCATGAGGCTGGGGCCATTTTGTGCACCCTTCAGCGCTGTCACCGTGCGCGTTATTGATGGGAGAGGTAGGCAATAGCAGCCTGGACAGCATGACTGCCCTTCCCCGTTTCCACACCCCTCCCTCCTTCAAGGCAACAGTCAGAGAACAGTTCGTGAACCTTCCCAATTGCATAAGAAAGAGCATGGGTCGGGTTTGCAGGGGAGATGGGTGGTAGAGATGGCCCTTTCTGCTATATTTAAATGCAACAGACTGATTGTCGTAAGACAGGGTGTTAGTACTAAAGAAAGACAACAAAACCAAGAATAGTAACAGATGCTTCAAATGTAAAGACAAAGGAAATATTAATCATATATATTATGAATAAAACGATGAACGAATCCATGTTTCTTTGATTTTATATTTGCTTTTGATTTTATTTTTCATCATCGATAAACAATCCCAAGATGATTACACAATGGACCTACCACTTTTCAGAGAAGAACTGGTGACATTCTACTTTCAAGTTGGAAAAGCAGGTTTTTCCATATGCTGCTATAATCTGTACCTTTCAGTTATATCTGCTGCATGATCATCACTGTCTCCAGAATCGGGCGCTCTGACCTGCGTCCTCCTTCCAACCCCTACTGGACAGTTGCATGATGAAACTGATGCAGCACAGGTGTTAGGCGTCTGACTATTGCAGATCTTTAAAAACTTCTACTTTGAGCTCACTCCTTCTGGGCTGAAAACCATGCCAGCATTTTCTTGATCAAAGTCTCTGCATGTGCCTTTATTTTCCCCGTTTCACCTTATCATTGTGGCTGACAATGAAAAATTATTAGTCAACTTCAGTGTGTGCAAAGTAAGCTGTTGAACATCTGGTTTCATTGATAGTCACCATATTACTTGGCCCAGTCTTCAGATTTTTCTGGCTTGACTTTCTGTACAACTCCTGTTCGAATCTTTCCTGAATAAATGAGAGAAAATAGAAAGATTTAGAATTTCCTGTGCAATATAAAGGAACAAATACACGAATTCTCTGCATTCACAATCTAAAACCTGAAATATATAATGTTTGAATTTATATGATGAATTTAAAAGTACTTTTCTTTTAGCATTACTCATCCTTAATTCATAGGAGCTCCATGAGAGGAAATTGTATTCCTTTTGGTTTGGAAGTACTTTAAACAAAGACACTGGAATTAACATGTGCGTATTCTCCTACATGTAAGTTAATTCCACTTCAGTCTAAAAATGATAAATCACAATCTAAATATTTTTATTATCTAATAAAAAAACACACAATTAACATTATTTACTTTCATAGCAGAATGGCAGGTGTTCCAAAACCATTACATGACAACTGAGACGCAAGCCTTCATCAGTGCATTTATGGCGTATAAACGGGATGACATTAAGATCGAAATCAGTTGCCAAAACGGGGCTAACATGGCTGCCGTCGTTTTATTCAATGCATCACTTCAATGGGCATGTGTGCATTAATAGACGTTTTCCCTTACATCTCGATGTAAAACACATAAAAATAAATGTGACAGAGTGTGTAGCTATAGGCTTTTTGCATTGACGTGGGGTTCAGTTGCATCTGTCAGGAGAAGCTACAGGCACCTGTGCAGCAATCAGAGATGCAAAGGCTGTCACCCTTGACTATATGGCAACATGTGGAGTTCAGAGGTGCATATAAATTCCTGCGATCAATAAGCAGCATTTTTATAATTATCATGGATCTAATTAGAAAGCATCTCACAAAGGCTACTAATGAAATGAAGGAAACAGACTGAACTGGAAAAAAAGGATTATTTAATCCTTATGCCGCCCTCCTCATAGAAAAATCTATACTTGCAAATAACAGAATTAAAGCTAGTTGCTGACATTTCTGTGCACATATTTGCGAGTGTGTTGCCCTGCATGAATTTTCTGTGTACGTTTTGTCTTCTCAATCAATGTGTTTTATGTTTCTCTGCAATTAATCTTTCAGGAGATCATTTATTACCGCTCTGAAGTAAAACGATGCAGGATTAAGACAAATGTGTGGTAATAATTTAGGAGAGGTGAAGAGGGAAGCAGACATGACTGTAAAAGAAGCACAGAGCTTGTAGTACAGGAGAATTGTAATTGTCTGTTATTTATGACCTAGCTATTGGCTGCAATAAATAATTTCGCAATCTTTGGCTTGAGAAGCTTAAATTCCACTTGAGACGGGTTAATAAAACCAGATTTATTTAACATTTAATAAAACAAGCCAGTATCGTTTTTTCTGTTTTTTGAAAGGATTTGGAAATGTTTCAGTTTTCCATAGAAGACAGAACAACTGCTCTGCTCCTCTGACTATCAGAAAACAAGCTTCCTTACATCAAATTCTTAGTCATCACAAGTTTTAGCAACTGTGTGTCTAATGATGTTTAATTAGGATTAGTTAGGATGACCTTTGTTTTTAGTCTATTACTTATTGATTGCTTAATAATGTATTTTTTTCTTAAATAAAATAAGACTGCTGTTTACAAAAAAATGCAGTGTTCCGTGATCCTTTGCTTCTGTATTTTGTTAGCTTAACACGGTAAAACACGATATTTTATCTTTCCAACAAGCAAGTTTAAAAAACATAAAGATCTGAGAAACCCTGCAGACACAGTGTACCCCCTGCTGAGTCCCGTTGTCCTGGGCTTTTTTTACAAATCAAGTCCCAGGCTTCACTTCCTGGGCCTTAAACAGGTTCCACTACAGCAGATTGTCACTCCACAGGAAGACTAAGCTTCAAAGGGCCTTCAGATACAGTTTTTTAGAATGGGGGAGAACTGGGGACTCTCCCCAGACATTCCTCTATTCAGTGGCATCTGTCCGAGATACACATATAGAAACACACATGTTGCTGAATTTAGTGGAAATTGCAAAAAGTGCTTTCCATTAACAAAATCCCAACGGTGCAAAACTTCTCATGTCTTGAAAGAGGCAACAAACTTTTTTAAAAACATGGGTCCTGGAATTTTTGTCTAGCATTAAACATGTGCCCTAAAGGCTCACTGTCCATACAGCTTACGATTGCTGTGTTGCGATATCTTGGCACTTTATGAGACATTCTTTTGAATAAGTAACAGTTGGATACATATTGGAAACATAATTTGATTTAAAGTTTCCTTTATTGAATGATCATCAGATCATAATATCAACACAAATTGTGAGTTATAATAGGCAACTAATGTATGTTTTTTTGAACATAGGTCTTATTGGGCGATATAATGGAATTTGCTAACAATACATTCATATCACAGACCCTATAATAACCTGAGCCACCCCTTCGCCTTAAGAAAAGCTTCAGAACGTCCTTCTTGGAATGCTGAGGGACATTGGAGCAGTCGTCAAGCAAGAAAAAAAATAGTTTTTTCATTCTGCGATCCAGAACTTCCAAAATTAAAGATAAGTTGAATGATGTTTAGATTTGGTGACTGTGAGGCCATAGAGGGCATTTAGCTTCATTGTAATGTTCATAAAACCTCCCTTAAATTTGGTTAGCAGCATGTAGTGGCGTTAGCATCTCAGGATA
The DNA here is from genome assembly GCA_026781065.1 of Mormyrops boulengeri. Taxonomy (NCBI): domain Eukaryota; kingdom Metazoa; phylum Chordata; class Actinopteri; order Osteoglossiformes; family Mormyridae; genus Mormyrops; species Mormyrops boulengeri. The sequence goes on along the minus strand of JAODLD010000101.1, from coordinate 28,651,626 downwards.
TGGAACATTATACGGATCCCCCCTGTTATGCATTGAAGGCATCCATTGGTTTTCTGGGTTGTATTTTTCAGAATCCTAAATTCATTCAACTTTTGCTTAAGAACTTCAGGGCAGAAGTTAACAATTTTTCCACACCCCTAGAGATAAGGATCGAAATCCACACTCACATTTAATTCCTTCTCCCTATGCCTATGGTAGCTCCATACACATACTCCTTGATATGGTCCATCCAGACAGAGGCAAAAACAAACTGTTCATGGAAATTTGGCTAATTAGTTAGTATCGTTTGACAAAGTGCAGTGTGACGATTGCAGGTGGTAAAGATGACCTTCCCAGCATCTATCCATAACCACTTGCCAAAACAGCATCACTACAGACCTGGAGTGTGTCCCTGGAATCAGAGGTCACCAGGCAGGGGACACCCTGGATGGGACGTTAGTCCATTGCCAGGAACACACACCCACTATGGCCAATTTATACTCACCACTTCACTTAACCACATGTTTCCAGACTACAGAAGGAATCTAACTCCTCACCCTGGGGGTGTGAGGCTACAGTGCAATATAGTGAGCCACCATGCCAACCCACCTCCCCAACAATAACGGGAACTCTGATACTATTACGCAGCCTGTGGGTCTCCCTGTGGCTACAGCACCCCCATTAACACACAGAGCTGTGTTTACAGGCCACAAGATGGCAAAAATAATAAAAATAAATATATATTTTAAAAAATTCCATATCCAAATATTCATTCTATGGTAAGGCCAGAGTTTTAACCCAGGGCTGATATTGAACGTTCTTCTTCACACCAGGAAGTCTTTACTAGTGGAGAGAGTCACTAATTTGCCAGAAGAGTGTATCTTTTACTGTGCCTTCAAGATCTGTTTTATGGAGAACCCTTCTACAGGAAGAATATGTCATCACCAAGCTAGTCGACTACCAAGACATCCATCAGTACAATATAAAAAATGCACAATTGTTGCAATATGTTGCATGTAATATGTTGCATGTAATATGGTGCTTAAATTTAATTTTAGATAGATATAGATATACTGTAGATATACTGTTAGCTTCTGCATACTGGACATGGATCTCCAGTGGTGCAGCTGTATGTCATGCTATCTTATAACCAACACAGCAGAACATGCCAGATTCTCCAACTGCACCAAGTCTACCTCGTTCCTTGTGAGAAACTTTAGCCCAGAAGTGGTGCAATCCAGAGAAGGCTTCTTTATTCCCACAGGTTCCCTTTGAGTTGAGTGGTGATTTCACTCACACTCACACAGTCCGGGTCATTGTACATGCAGGCCACTCCCTAATGAGCGCATGCCAACTTCTTTTGACAAAACAGAAACGCAGACGGTTTTTGCATGCCTGCTTAGGGACATGCTGCATACTCTGCTGCTGCACCAATACCTGCACTTTTTCAGTCGTACTGTCCTTGGAAATAAAATAGTTCTGTATTCATCCCTACAAACACATACTTTCCATTATCTCTCCCCTTATTCTTTGGAAAATTGTTCGCTGGGCAGGTGGAGAAAATTTGCCATGGAGTGTTTTTTTTCCTATTGGCTTATTAATCCAAAAATGATCCAATTTTCCATCCCCATCCCTAAACTGTCAGCCCTCTGGCACATGTTTAGCAAGTATGCAACTGAGAAGACTTCAAAAAGCAAATGGACCAGTTGAAATATTTAGTTTCATGTTTAGTGGTAAAGACCCATTAAACCACCTGTGGTTAGTTAAAGTGATTTTACAGCCCATTCATCCATTTTTTATACCCGCTTGTCCTGTGCAGGTTCACAGGGAGCCTGTCCCAGAAGCTAGAAGCACAAGGCAGGGAATAAACCAGGGTGGGGTGTCAACCCATTGCAGGGCACACACACCATTCACACACACATTTACACCTATGGACAATCTGACAACTTCTGTTCACCTCAGCGTGTTTTTTTGGACTGTGGGGAGAAACCAGAGAACCCAAAGGAAACCACATAACGACGCGAGGAGAAGACGCAGATCCCCCACACATACAGTCAGGGTAGTGATTTTATAATATAAACTTTAATTTTTCAGTTTGTGATGGTTTCCTGTCCCATGACTGCTGGTTTCTGCTCCGCTGCCCAGGTATGTACCTGACCGGCACTGCCCGCTCCAGAACTTTCTGCTTTCCTGTATGGCTCTGTCATCCCACAAGGCTTCTTGCCCAGTTGACAGCTCTACCATCTGCATTGATCCCCATTTCCATTAGCAGGGTAACGAAGAGGGACAAGGGAATGGCCAGGGTTAACAACTTAATTCAATCCCTGGGATTGCTTCCAAGAAAGGATGGTGAAGCTGAGTTGAGGGAGTGTAGAGTGTTTATGAAATCGGACAGGAAGCACCGCGATTGGGTCTCTGCTTTACACGAAGGCAGGACTTGAAGTGTACTTTGTGTCTGAAAAACCACGGGGCTCTTTTTTTTCTCTGTTCCTGCACTGATACTGAAAAGCACTGCATATATTTGTGATCACCTTTGTGAATCCAGAGATGTTTTGATTGTAATAGTCAGACCAATTGTAAGAGAATGAAAATTGCAAGGACTTCTATTTTCTTAACGTCAACACACTTGTGCTGCCTCAAGCCAATTATAAAGATATACACAGACAAACTTTACCTGCATTTATATCTCATCATTCCCTGATAACAGATTTAATAAAAACCTTAAAAACTATGCTGGCCAGAGTGAACGGGTATACCGTGTCTTATAACTTTCAGGCTTTTCCCTCATGGAGGGACAGGAAGCCAAAAAACCCTGTATGCAGCAGCCATACGGCTGTCACGAAGGACCAAGGCAATTAAAAAAGCAACATCACAAAAACAAAACAAGACAAAAAAATACTAATTTTCCACATAGCAGAAGCTGCAATGTTAAGGTAAGTTAACACATTAAGTCGAGGTTAGAAAAGATGTGTATTTGATGACTTCAATCAAATCTTTTGCTAAGTATCTTTATGGATATGGAAAATGCATATTAACTGAGCTGTATCATTAACAAACAATCCTCATATTACAAGCCTCACAACAAGTAATGCGATTTCCTCCTGCATGCATGAGAGCGACTCCTTCATCTGCCGCGATGTACTGCTTCCATGCGACGTGCAATCAACATGCAAATGAGGGCCCAGCAAACAGCAGCACGGAGGAATGATTTGGGCCTCATCCAGCTGCTCACTGGGAGCTCACTGGGCATGGGGCGGGGAGGGGGGAGGGGGGGTTCCGACTGCATTGCAGTGACAGTGAGTAAGAGCTATCACAAATTTGCGTTAGTCCAGAAGTCACGTTGACCGGAGAGTCAACATATCTGGTCAAAGACTATCTTGTTTGCTATGGCCTATCTGTCAGACAGGCACGATGGTAGATCCGCATGCCGCAGTTGGGCATAAGAGAAGAAGATGGATGATGGAACCCGAACGGGTTAACTCCAGAATGGCCCCCACCTCCAACAAGCCCCGCCCCCAAACTCCTCTACCTAAATTGATAAGCAGTGGTACATCAGTTTGAAATGAACTGGCTTGTTCACCAGGGCTTGGAGACGGCAGAACTCAATCAGTGCTGGGTCACATGGTTCAAAGCGGCAATTCAGCGCCGCCAGAGCGATGAAAAATGCGAGGTGACAGTTCATTTTGCCGGTGACAGTTTGTCGGTCTCGCTCACTGGCTTCCCAGTCAATTCCACCGACGCGGTGAAGGTTGAGTCCCCCCTCCTCTTCCCCACTTTGTATTCCAAACAGCGGGATGGGGAGACAGCAATGTGCTGTTTCAGATTGAGGCAGCAACAAATGCCTGAACGGGAGCCAAAGCAGTCAACAATCCCCTTCTCTCTCACCAGTACCACCTTTCCATAATAATTAATACCACTGTCTATTCATATGTACCTCTTTTGCAATCTCCTGGGTCGGCATCTAGTGTCTGGTTTCCTGGTGCTCACAGAAGGTATCAGCTGTGCTTGGGAAGATGTCATGGAGGAGGACATTCTGTCAACACTGAGGGACGGGGGGGGGGCACAATGCCGCGGCTAGACCTCATGTTCAAATGAGCCAGTCTCTAGTGGCATAGGTGTGAATATGTTGTGGCAAATACAATGCTCCAGACATTCTTGCATTACTTTTGTTAATAAATAGAATGTCTCGTGAATTTAACGTATGTTGAGCTGTGTAGCAACAAAAAGGGTAGGCTTTATTGGTTTTTGCTGTGTTACACTGGAATTGCAGTGACACGTTGATAGTTGCACCCTTCATAGATCCTGATCTACATGTTGTATAGATCACTACAGAAAAGCCATTTGTCTAAACCAACACAACACAAAACTCATACTTGCTTCTGCCTCATCCCCAGATAACTGCGAGACACTTATGCAAATCCCTTACTCAGAACTTTTATATCACCTTTCTGTCAAGAAGAAGAAGTCATTAGGTCTTAGTATGATGATTCCATGAAAAATACTGACTCTTCAAGTAATCCTCAAGACATTCATAAGGAAGGAAAGATTTCAGGTTCTCTCAGAATGAAACATTATGTAATGTGGATTTGTGCTGAGATGCTCAGATAGCGTGCACGTTGCCTGCAACCCTGAGAAAGTTCCATTTTTTTGTTGTTGCAGCCAGCCAAAAAAAAAGTTCTATCTCTCTTACAATTAATTACCCAAGTGTACAGCGTTTTACTCAAACACCTGTAGACAGCTGTAGTCCTTTTACAAGCATATCACATTACATCGTCAAGCATGATGATATGAATCAGCTTCTCTGGTAGTTCCCTAGCATGTATGTGACATCAGCAGCTGTATACTGGGGACCTGATATTTAGTTTGCATCCTCAGACAGAGAGAAAAGCTTATACAGTACTGTGGAAAGAAAACAAAGATTTTGATATATTATGCAAAGGCACCTATATTTTTATCTGATTTTTTTTGTGTCTTCGGTCTATTCATCCCTTTCTCATACCCACTTGTCCTTTGCAGGGTCATGGTGGTCGGGAGCCTGTGGGCCCAGGCTGGGCACATGCACACCTCTGCGGCAACTGCAATTCAACTCAGCATGATGTGGGACTGTGGAGAGAAACTGGAGACCCCAGAAGGACATGTAGGGAAAATGCCACACACATAGAGCCGGGGCAGAGACTCAGACCCCAGGTTCTAGCAGTGCAAGACACTTACAAATAAAATATCGCACAGAATTTTCAAGTGATGCATCGGACGGTTATGAGACCAGACAGCATAGCAAAACAGATATTTGGAAAATGTTTGATAGCTTCCATAAAACTCAGCGTGCTTTTAGAATGTTAGACATGTATTATAAGGACATGTATTATAATGAGCTGATATGTGCCACATATTCGTTATATTAATTGCCTATTCTATATATGGACATATGCAGTAAGCTATTCCTGCTGCATTCTGGGTACATTTTAAGGACCTTAGGTAGGCAGCGCAGTGATGCTGTCAACATTCCAGCAGTATCCATTTTGCAGTGTTCCAGGCATAAGTCTAGCAGCCTGGTGAATTTTCAGATACCATCTGTTAAACAAATAGATTGGAGCAATCTTACATGACACGTAAAATCCTGATCGGCTACTGAGATATAGTCATTACCAAAATACACTCTTCTTCTCAATATCCGAAATCACATTGGATTTTTGTTAATTGTGCTAAATACTCCATGTAGCGAGAATGCTGCATTGTGCCTTTACCAGGTTGGACAAATAACTGCAAATAACTGTGCATGGTGCCTGAGATCTGTGGCATGGCGTATAAAATAAAAGCCAGTGCCGGCTGGCAGCTTGGCCCTCATGCCTCCCCATCTGTGCCATCTGTGGTGTTATTATTTTTGCCTGTTATTTGGACCTGCCTCCCCCCCTCCATTCAGCAGGGTGGTCCCCCACTGTAATCAGAAAGATGACATCAGTTTAATTTCACGAGCAGAGCTGTCCATCTCTCAGACGCCTGACCACCCCTAACCCTAACCTAACCCTAACCTAACCCTAACCCTAACCCTAACCCTTCTGCTCGATTCTCGGCTCGCATTCAGCTCTGCCAGGTATCATTATATGTTACATTCAAAAAATAAAGTTTTTCCTCAACTTTCCTACAGTTCATGGCAGTATATAAAAACATTTGCTAGGGGAATCTCCCTCTCTTACATATATATATCTGCTGCCTTACTTTATTATTAACAGCACAAGTCGCCAGTTCTCTGACTGTGAGCCTTTGTGTTGTGATGGCTGCAGCCAAATTCTGCTATTCTCCTCCATGACTGACAATCCCAATCTTTCCACAAGTCTTATTTCACTCTTTTCGCCGACCCCATCTTGCTCTCCATGACACATGTAGGTGAGAGGAAGCTTGGCAGTGGAGGGCAGCCAACATGGAGCTGGGGGTTAAGGGCCTCACTCAAGGGCCCACAGATGTGACTATTCTGCCCAGACCCAATCACAGACACAGAGGCGTCGCCTGCTGAGCCACACGCTGCCCACTCATAAAGGACTGCTAGTAAACATTACTTTACGTAAAGGGAACATTTGGGTCGCTTCCCATGGGTTGAGAATCGCTGTTTTACAGCCAAAGAAAATAATCTCCCTTGTTGCATGGAGGTGTCAATGCATTTCTCTCTCTCCCTGTAAATTTAAACAGTTTGGTATGTTAAGGGAAAAAAAGAACTGACATCTGCAGAGGAAACACTGGGAACCGGGGACTTAATATGTTTATTTTTGTTTGCCGAATATCGCAGTGCACAATATCTACATGAATCTGACATTCATGCATGCCATTACCAGCGATTGTGATGTGGGGCTCTGTGCTGTCTGACAACCACCCTTTTAGGCCATCTCTGGAGCAGCCATCTGAAGAGCACTTCTTATTCCTATTTGTGACTGCTGTCCCTGTCAAGAGATGACAACATTTGAGAGGACGGCCCCTTCCAATTGGCAAGCAGCATCTGCCAGTACTAGAACTGCTATGGGGGTTGCCATGACAACCCCTGTAACGTTAAGGAGTACAATCCCAGCCTCTCTCCCCCATCTCATCCTGGTGTTTTTGTTTTCATCCATGGGAAAATTTGATTCTCTATCCTCATTCCTTGCTTCTTTTGCTATTTTTCTCTCTATTTTTGAGAGCAATCCAGCAATCCCTTTCATTTCACACGTCATTTTCAACTAAACAGGTAAATTGAACATAGTGTGCTTGTCTTTCGCCCTCCTATCCTGTGAAATTGCTGGAATGTGGGTCAAAGAGCTGAATATCAAGCATTAGCCCATTTACTGAGACTCTGATAAGACTCGGGGACCTACGGATTGGGGCGCATTGGTGTGTCACAGTTATCTCTTGACTCAGTAACGTTTGTGGTCTCCGTGATCGCCGAATCCCTTAACTGCTACTGCCAATCCTGAGCAGAAAGGTTATCAATCTGTATCAGGCAGCAGTGAAAAGAACAACCTATTACCATCCCTGTGACCATGATGTTGATCAGACAGAGCGATTTGTCCATATCTTTTGATTCCGTCATGCAGAGTGAATAAGCAAAACGTGTCCTGTCAGAATTTCATGAAAGTCAAAGTAGCGAAGCTCCGCTGATCTGTTTGTGAACATTTGGGTAGTTTATGGATATTGATTATTTATGGGTACATGTTTAATGCAAGTGTCCCGAGACCCTTAAACATGGTCAAAGATTTGCTATTATCACACAGTTTGAGGATTACATATACATTATTAAATCAGTTCTGCTTTTGGAGCTGAATGTGTACTGCAATACGGAAATAACACATATGTGGCGACAGGGATAGTAATGGATTTTAACAGATGGTAATATATTTTAACACAACATAGACAGTTTTGCTGTTTGGTTTGGATTTTGTCCTTGGTGCCATTCCAGCAACTCTCCCACAGTTAATAGAAATTAGGTCAATCCTAACCAAAGACATAAAAATATACACATATCCCTATAGGAGCTGTAATGAGTTGGAGCATGAGTTTACATGCTAGGCGACAACCACCCATCCGCCTGCCAAGTGTCTCCCAGCAAAAGGATCAGCCACTAGGACTGATTTGCTTATTGGGGGGGGGGGGGGGGGCGCAGTATTATTAACCCACATGCTAGGCTAAAGTTAAATAGTAAGGCTTCAATGTACAGAAGATGGCATTTTACAGGCAGTTGTCTTTTTCTAAACCTGAATTTAAAAACAATGGTGTGGAATTGCAAATGAATTGCAAATGAATTGCAAATAGGTTTTACTGTGTCACTTTGCTGTAAATATGACTTGCATGTCTTGATCTTCAAAACTAATCTGTCTATACTCTGAACTCCAAAGAAGCTGCAGCCATACTCCAAACTGTTGGACTGGTCTTGTTTTTGTACTGTGTTCTTACAGAAATTACTTCTTTGTGTCCAGTCTTTGTCTTCTGTCTTACTTTTGTCATCTACGTTTGGTGGCATAATCCTAACTCTTTTGATATCTTGCGTTTTCTCTCTCTCTCTCTCTCTCTCTCTCTCTCTCTCTCTCTCTCTCTCTCTCT
>JAODLD010000101.1:28628986-28642985 GCA_026781065.1 Mormyrops boulengeri | reverse complement strand
TCTCTCTCTCTCTCTCTCTCTCTCTCTCTCTCTCTCTCTCTCTCTCTCTCTCTCTCTCTCTCTCTCTCTCTCTAGCACACAAACTCCAGTACAAAGATATGCTTTCTTATGTTGTTTGAGGTTGGGGTGGAGACATTTGGGAAATCCCAACACAAATGTTATTTCTTTTATTCTCCTAAACCTTAAGCATGCAATCACAGGCATTCTGTCATCCTGTTCTTGCAGGTACCACTAGATGTTCAGTCCAGTAAAAAATGGACAATTTAAAGAAATTATAGTCAGTGGAGCAAAATCCAGGCTTTGGACTAAGAACAGGCGGGCGACTGAGTTGAATTGCATTATGTTATGTAAAAATGGGCCATAGAGGTGAACGTTAAAGCATAATAAAACATCAGAAAATGACTACAGTCACAATCCTCCTCTGGCCTTCTCGTAACCTCTACCCATCCTGCTGCAGAGTTCATTCTAGCCCAGCCTTTTCTGAATGACCTTAGTTCCCAGTCAGGGAACAGGGGTTTGTGTGTTATGTGTGTGTGCGTGGGCTGGGGGTGGGGGGCGTAATCTACATCAAATCAGAGTTAAACAGTGCCCCTCCCCAGCAGATAATGCAAATCAAAAGAAATGCAGAGATAAGAGAAGCTGCACCACCAGAGAAGAAAAGATGGAGGGAGTGAATTGTAAAGTGCTCTCTGGGGGAGATGAGAGGCTGCAGGGCTGGAGGGGCTTAGCAGGTTCCACTGAGCGGCCAAGGCTGTGTTTGATACCGGGCCTTTGTTGCTCTTTGGTGTGTGCATTGTTGGGTGGTGTAATCCCCGGTGGATTACACAAGGCTGCTGTCTTTCATATGGGTGCCCTAGCGGGTGGGCTGAGGCCCTTGGCCCCTTATTCTGTAGATCCTCACCTGGACATTGCCAGAGGCACAGGTGAGACAAAGGTCAGGGAGCCGACTTCTTTCTTACTTCAGATCTTCACCACTCTTTTGAGTAACGCTTTTAGCCAGACATGGCTTCGCCTCCCATTTAGTAAATGATACACAGTCAAGCTGAACAAAACACAAAACTTGTTTTACTTTGAGTCATTAATTAGAGAATAAGTAACACATAATCACCCACTAAGTTCCATAACTGCTTATACAGTGCAGAGTTGCACGTAGCCTGGAACCTTGGGATGGTCTCCGGATGCCCAGGCTGAAATGCTAGTCCAGTCCAGAGCATACGGTCACTACTGGCACTTAAGAGAAACAAATTCATCCAACCACAATTTTTGGACTGCAGGAGGACACCTGCATAAACACAGTGATGTGCATGCAGACCCTGCAGACCCAGACCTGTGGGTGGGACCAAACCCACCACCCTGGAGGTCCAAGCCCACAGTGCTACCTACTGAGCCACTATTCCACCTGTTTGGAACTTGCTTCTTATTAAAATTATATTTGTTGTGTTTACATCTCTTCCATTTATACTACAGTTAGATGGTTCCCTTTTTACTTTGCACGTCAGCTCAAGGTCCATGAAGGGCAGTGACATGTTTCTGTCAGCTGATGGCCACGGGATTTACGACGCCACAGGGTGAATGTGAGTCCCACAGTGTGTCTCACTGCAGGCACTGAGCGAGTCTCTAAAACACCAGCCAACACAACCTAGCAAACTTCAATCTTGCCCCCTTCCATCAGAGAAGTGTCAGCAAGTGAGTTTTATCCACTTTTTCTCTATTTTATCAATTGGATTGTTTTTTGGTGACTTTTAACTGATTACGAGCATTCCTTCTGGCTCTGCATTTCCTTCTAAACGTAAATATTTACTATTTACTCGCTCACCCCTCCTGCCCACAAACAAATTGTTTCCCTCACTTCCTAGGTACTCCATCTACAAAGTTATTGTTTTTCTTGTTTTGCTGTGCAGGTGCGGCCCACCACCTTGCATGTCCTTGAAATGCAAGAAACAAAGCTTGCATTTCCTGTCTGGCTTAGCAAACACACGAAGAATGTGCCAAGCTGGACTGCTGACGCTCCCGCTCCCCCTTGCTATCTTCCTTCTGTCTCCCTCAGCAGCGGGCAGAAGCCCTTTGCTGGTCATTGGTATAATTTGCCCTTTTCGTAACCCCCTATCTCAAATAGCCTTGATGGAGATATGTATAGGAAAACTAGAGCTCCACCCTTCACCTCCTGTTTCAGTGCCTGTGGGAGAAAGGGGGGCTGTTGTGAAAACAGAACTGGGGTCCCCCCCCCCCCTCCCACCACAGGTCCTGTGTTGAATCTTGTCCCTGGGATTGTGATGGCAATCAGGCTCCAGTGGAGATGAAACAGTTGAGAGAGGGGAGATCAAGAGAATGTTGCTCCTGACTGTATTGGCATGCATTGATCAGACACGTCACAAACACGGCAGATTCCCAACTGGCCGCTCGCTTTGCATTCCCTGCCTCTGTGCCCCTTCCCCCTCTGGAGGGACTTCCCTAAACTAAACTCTGCATTGCTGACAGACTGGAATAATTCATAGTTGATTTATTGGCTCGGCACAATTCCCCAATATTTTGAAACTGCACATATATCATTAGCATCAACCAATATTTAACTGCTGCAGTGAACAGTAGAAATGGCTGCTTTTTTCTTTTGCTGTGGAGGTTAAGAAAAGGTAAAGAGGCCCACCAGGGTGGTAACTATCGTGTCATGCTCTGCTAGGAAGTCTGAATAAAAATGCCAGTCACATATCTGTTCAGAAAAATCAGAATTGTGTTGAAATTTATTGGTATTCTGTAAAAAATCATTTTTGAACACCAAGTTGAGTTACCCAGCAAATCCAACAAGAATCATTATAATACACAGGGGTATGAGCATACAAGTGTTGTGCACAAAATGGTAACAGTTTATTTATATAGTCTGCCTACAGTGGGTATACAGAGTATTTGTAACATTTCAACAACTTACTAGTTGAGATTCAACAAGTAATATAACATCAGTTGAGTGAGTAGTCAAATTCAAAATTATTCTAAGAATATGTAGGTATGTTCATGAATCGTTACATATACTCTACATATTCTATATTCTGTTAAACATCTACAGACACAGCGAAATTGAATTTTTGAATATCGACTTTGTTGTTGAAATTCTACAAATACTCTGTAGGCGGATTATCCAAATAAAGTGTTACCCACCAAATTAAAAAATGAAATGAATGAATCCTGACCTGCAGTGTCCTCATACTGTTGACACCCTCGATTCTGAGATATTTCTCGTCATAATTATAACGGTCAAACTCCTTATTCTGACTTTTATAAATAGAATATTTAAATGATTATTTGAATATCAGAATTCACTAGTAAGGAATGTTAAAAATCTCAACAAATGAGACTTTATGCATACTAACTTCTTATACTTATTTGGCTGGATTAAAAAAATAAAAAAGAAAAAGTACAATGAAAAACTTTTTAACGATTTTAGTCACCCTTGAATCAGTTACACGAATGAACAACGCAACAATTTGTACTTTAATGGAAGCTATTGCCGTGCTGAAAAAAAAAACAAAAACACAAAAAATATCACAGCGCCTTACCAGGGATATTACTGCCGTAATGGGTTAGGAATGACTTACCTGACTGTCTCAGCGGGATCATTATTTTGAGTACATGCTAGCACATTATGGCTTTTATTTCCATTGCACTGAGGGACAGATAAAATGTTATTTTATTATATATGCCTCCCATTAATTCTTATTGTCTGTAATAATACCAAATAAATTATTTGTATATCTTGGAATTTAAGACTATCTCTCTTTCTAAATATTTTCGATACGGTTTTGCTTTAGGAGAATATAGGAAGGCATTGGTGATTCCAAAATCAAGACATATTAAGTTAAAAATGACCAATACTATCCTAATTAACGCATGGGGCTATCATAAAGTAGATGTTTATTTCATTGAATGACGCAAATACGAGGAAGTAGACCATCTAGGCTCAACATGAGCGTGCCCATTATGCCGTCAATATTAATATTAGCCCGATTTCACAGGATTTCCAGGCCTGAAATAAATATTTTTAAACTGCTTTACATGGGACATTAATTATATTGTACAATGGTATATGGATACTTTATAGGTTCTGAACTAAATATAAAATTAAACCATTCAGCATTAAACACAGAATCAATATTTTAATGTCGTGTTCCCTTTAAATCCGTTAAAGGCAGCACTTTCTGAGAACATATTTCATTCACCCTATGTAAAATTAAAAGCCGCAGATCGCGGACAGCGACGATTGCCCCCTAGTGGTAGATTTTTTTCATATTCTAAAAGCAAAGTTCCAACCTTGCAAAATTTCGGGACCGAAAGCAATTTTAACCCCAAGCGAATGGAGGAACTTTGACGCCATTGCGCTTTTATTGCAGGTGAATTTAGAAATTAGGACTGAAAAGTATTGAGATTGAAAAGTAAAAACTTATAAGTTTTGCCTGCATCCCATATCTGGTATACTAACAGGTCAATTCAGTTAGACGCAGTAAAGTGTAAAATTTAGCCATAAATGTGAACAAAATATAATAAAAACAACCAATAATAATTTGAACATTTGCTAGATATTAATTCTGCATTGAGCCCACTTCTGGCTTAAATAACTCTATATCTTTGTGCTTCCTGTCAGAAAGGCGGTTATGGTTACGATAGGCTTTGCCATTCCTGCCTTATCAGCCTGTTTACAGCCTCTGCAGCTCAGGTTTTATCACTCCCGGGGCTCCTCTGCCTTCTTATAATGAAGATATGATATCTGGCCTGTATCAGCAGCTCCTCTTCACAGGCTTCCCATCGCCGCCTTCTGTTTTGAAGGGCCGAAGCCCTCTGAGTCCAAGGTGTAGATCTAGTCTCTTCGCAGCAGATGTGAAAGTCAAAGGCTATCAGTCCACCCTTGAAGCAGATGTGCAAGCCGCACATGCATGCACACAGGCATGCATGCACACACTAGGTACCATCGCAACCTCCCTCTGCCGGGTGACACTTAATTAAAGTGTTTCTCTTCATGAGAACAGAAGATCAAAATGGGACTGATAAATAACTTATAACAGGGACATGATTTTTTTTTTCCATATTATTGGGTGAGACAATATTACTGTTTCCAAAATGTTACGACTGTGAGATTTAGTGCAAAGTATTAAAAGTTAAAAACAGGAATGTCTCTCTTGTTTATCCCCATGATCTGGAGTATTTTTAAGATTAAAGAAAAAAAGTTTGACTCCATTTAAGATTTTTTTTTTTCCATGGCATATTTCATACTGCAGAACAGAGTTAAAACAAGCAAACAAACAGACTGATAGAAAGATGCATGAATTAATCAATTGATTGGTTGATAACCAAAAAAAAACACCCAAAATCCAGCAAAGCTACATTGCACTTTGTAGTTAAGGACCACAAAAACGAAAAGCGGTGACTGAGACTGGTGGGGGTGGGGCCACCGTCAGAGCAGCCTGGGAGGGCCTGTATCTGCATGCTTTCTCTCCTTTACTTTTCTAACCCGATGGTTGTTGGCCCAGCGTGTATGTATTTTATATCCATTAATGACTAACCACCTAATCAGTACAGGACCTCAGTGAAACTGGTGCCAAGGGCAGGAAACAGGGCAAAAGGCAAGTATGCCAGTCACAGTGACACAAAACCACATACACTTACCAACTATGACCAACTTACAGGTGCAGTTGGCCTAACCTGAATATTTTTGGACAGTGATTGGAAGCTATATATCTGATTGTTTTCTCGCCCACCAATAAATATGCTTAGGCCCTAATTCCTGACTATACCCGTAGTTGCGTAGCAACCCACTGACTTGTCTGTCCTTTCGGTTTGGTTAGATTTTGATTCGTTTTTTTTATTTTGAGTCATGTGAACTCTTTTTATTCAATCCATCTTCACTTCCTCCCTCAAATAAAGCTGCTGTTCCTTTCTTCCATCCTCATGTTTAGCTCTGTTTACCATCCCACAGTCTAGAAAGGGTTATGGTTCAATAACAAAGCATTATAGCACATGATATTGCATTATAGTGTATCGTATCTGTATTGCATTAGAGCACATTTTGGAACACTTTATATGTTATGTATCATCTTTGACAACTAGACAGTAGTGTTGGTCACTGAATTGGATATAATAAACAAGCAGAATCCTCCTCAAATGATTATATGCTGCCTATCAATTAACAAATAATTTGATGGGATTATTTAAACACAACTGAAATAGTACTCAATCTTCATTTTAATATGATCACCATACTTTAGTTATATCTAGGGTAAGAGAAAACACTTACAATAGTGGTATTGGTGCAAGTGATCATTTTTCAATATTCACGAAATATAGGCGTCAAGTGACTGGATATTATCCATAATCTGCTGCAAAAGTTTACCTTCACAAGACGCCTGCAGAAAAGAATGCAAATCAAGAGGAAATACAAGAAAGACAAAGTCAACTATTCGCTTCAACATCCTCATCCATGTCAGCAAAATACTATTTGTTTAACCTGAGGAGTGATAATCTTGTTGACATTCTGATATGTGGGAGAAGATAATCTATAACTAAACGTCTCTTATCAAAAGTAGAGTTATTAAGGTGTTCTGATTTGCTACCACCATTTGTGTTGATTTTAGTAATACTTCAGTGGCTCTATATTTAAATACCTGTAATATATTTACTTAGCATTTTACCAGAAAACTACAAAAAAAAGCATTAAGGTCAGAAACTGGACACTTGATTAATTCCTACAATATTTTTCATTGCTGTATTTTAGGAACAACAATAAGAAATGTTCTGCTGGCTGGTAATTTGCATAATCCATATTATTGGCCATCATCATGCAAGGCACCTCCTACACTCTATTCCAGAACACTTAGATTTTATATCGCTTTACGAAGATTTGGATGGGGATTTTCAAACAGCTGAGGTGCTGCTGACTGTTCGTGTAAGTCAGGGATATGAATCCCTCCCAGGGGCTCAACTAGACATCCATTCATACATAACTCCTCTCTTTAATGGCCCTAGATGGAACTCGCACCATAAGCAGGAGAATGACCCTCCCCCATTAGCAGACCTTGGCGGCCATCAAACCTCATCCGCACGCATTGTGTTGAGAAATTCAAATTGGTTTATGCACTGGGAGAGTTCCTGGGTTTGCAGTGTGGCCTGGGTTCACTCAGCAGGACCAACTGGATAATTTTAGTTGAAAAGGAAAGGTCACTCGACTGAGACACAGAGGTAAGAAAGGTGCAAAGGCGAAGGTACCGGCAGCTCTAAGTTTCCCAAAAGGCTCTTAGATGTGTCATGACACTGCATTAAGAACGCCCTCTGTGGAGAGGAACTGAATAACTAGTTACTCAACAGGTGACTCCCACCACATCTGTCTTATCTCAAAGGGCACTCACAAGCCTGACTGCTAATCTGATTTTTTAGTAAACAGATTTGGACTTTTTTGCATTTAAAAGGAACAGACACACATTCTTCAACGATGTGCAAACTATTGTTAAAAGTGACAATGATTTGAATATGTGAATAAAATAAAATAATAAAAACGTTGTCAGAGTTTTATCAGCATATTAGTACTAAAACATTATATTATTATTTGTGCATTATATAATGGAGCATTAAATTGTTTCGTTGGTTGTGAGAGTAATACCGTTATAATAAAGTGTTAATATTAAATTATCTTGAATGCGTGGTAAATGGACCAGCACATTTTATTTTACAACGAGCAGTTTATTTAGGGTGAAGTAAGACATAAAAGGCATTAAAAGCATTAAAAATATCACTTTACGTACTTGCGCACCTGATGTCGAGAAACGTCAGTTTGAATGTGAGGTGCGGAGATGCTTTCGGTTTCGTTATTGCTGAGCAGGTGCCCAGTGTCGTGAGATTGTGCTCTGAAGAGTCTCTGAGGCTGACTTTTACGACGTAGCCACTATTAGGTACAGAGCGGCATGCTTATAGACCAGACTACTGTAGCTAGCTAGCTAATAATCCTTCAATTAAATATAGTTGGACTAGTAACTCCATTTTTAGCGACTGTCAAAAAAGAAACAATGGGAACTTATTATGAGGACAGCAGAAGGCTTTTGAACGGTAATTTAACGTATCGTGATTGCATATAACTAAACACGCTAGCTATATTAATATTCTGAGCTCTAGACTTGTTATTCTGTGGCAATTAAACAGCATTTTTAGTAAATTATGGAAATCAACTGTCAGAGGCTCAAAATGGACTACTCATAATTAAACAAACTGCATCCTTTCTGAAAATTGTGAAAGTTTTGTGTAGCCTGAACTTGTAGGCCTGTGATTCTGTTCTGAAAGATACATTGAATAGCTTTAAAGTCGTGAAATCTATTCATTTGCTGATTTATTTATGTACCTTTATACCCATAAGGAACGAATTACATTGGATACCTTAAAATTGTTTTTTGATGGGGTGGGTTTGTGGTCTGTTAGGTGTAGCGTGCTGTGCTGGGAGATGCATGGCTTTAGATAATACATTTTAATATTTTTGAATATTTTATTTCCTGGATCAACTGCAGGAGTTTTGAAATGTAGAACACTATTGTTTAGGGTTGCTAAAACTGCGTATTTTGCATCATTGTCTGTTATATAAAACGGAATTTGTTGTGTAGATGTTATAACGGAGAAAAATTTCTAATTGCAAGTGAATCTACTTTAGCACAACACTCTCTGTTTGTCTAGTGTGAAATGCCGCCAACATTTGCATTGTCCGGAGAAGCATACTGTTCACCCCTTAATAATTTGCATGGATGCAGATATTTTCTCATTTCAGAATGACAGTAAGAATGTTGTGAGTGATACTGCTGACTTTTTTATTTGTAAAATGATGTTAAAGTTTACAGGATTAACCAGAGCATAAAGGTTAATTGAGACAAGTTCAAGTCAAAAGTATATCACAGGTTTCTGACAATGTTTGTGTAGTTTACTGTAGGTTTACTGCAGATACTCTAGTCCAGGGGAGTACAGTTGCGTGTTCCCTGTGATGGACGGGCATATCTCCCAGGCTCATACCTGGCCTTGCTCGCTATGCTGCCTGGGATAGGCTCCTAGCCGCCCGTAACACTACTGGAAAAATGTTTGGATGATGGATAGATTTAAAGATCGTTAGAATGGTTTTACTTAAACATTGTCCCCAGATAATAATGAAACTGCCAGCTGATAATTTCGGTAACCAGCGGTAGTCTGTCCGTCCATTCATCCATCCATCCATCCATTCATCCATTTTCCATACCTGCTGGTCCTATTCAGAGTCGCGGCATTCTGGAGCCTATCCTGGAAGCTACGGGGGCATGGCAGGGAATAACCCAGGATGGGGCTCTAACCCATTACAGGGGCTCACACACCATGCACACCTGCAAAATAATATGGCAACTCCAACTCACCTCAGCATGTTTTTGGACACATTGACGACACGAGGAGAGCATGCAAACTCCACACAAGTAATGCTGGGGGGGAGGGGGACGGACTCAAATCCTTGAGCTCCAGAGGCAACGGCGCTAACCACTGGGCCCCTGTACCCCCCCTCCAGAGGTGGTGCAATTGTCAAATGCAATAAATGCACATCTATCGGAATGTTTAATTAGCTTAATCATAATCCGTTCCTTTTTTAATAATCAGTTTATAATGTTAACTAGGCTTTTTAGATACTGGGATCAGTAAGAGAGCAAATGAATGCAATTAGTCAGAGTGTAGCTTTAAATTAAACCCACCGACTGACATTGTTTAGTCAAGAAAGCATGTTCCTACTGTTGCAATTGAAATCAAGAAACTATTAATGAAAAACAATAAACACATCGTTATATGTAACATTAAGTAATGTTGCATGTAGTGATTTGTAAAGAAATGGTTTATAGATCACATGAAATGCTGCTTCTTAGCTGAAAATGGTGGTCGGTAGTGTATATTTTAGACTTGGCAGGCCACCATACTTATGAAGCCTTTGGGGAAGTCATGTGGTTTCATGCTTGTTTTCTTAAGTGAAGTGAAAAATTGTCACTGTTGACACACAGTGCACAATAAAATGTGTCCTTTGCATTTAACCCATGTGTGACATAGCAGTAGGCAGCTACTGAAAGTACCTCAGTGGTGCCTTGCTGGTTGGGGATTCAAACCAACCTTTCGATCACAAGCATGCTTCCCTAACCGTTAGGCCTCCAGTGCCCAAGCTCTGTAGGCCAGATGTGTTCCCAGTTCACACTGGAACCGTGACCCACATAGACTGGGTGGCCCACCTGGATGTATTTTATAAAAAGGAAAATCTCAAAGCAGTCAAACTGCATTAGTGTTGTTAGAGTGTTAAATGTTACCTGAGCTGTCATTTTCCTGCATAACGTTATACCTTAATGTGAGATATTCAGATGTTCCCCTCTCTTCCAAAGCTGATGAATGTCATCAGTAGACATATCTTATATTTTGTACCTTCTCTGTGTCCATTTCGGTATCTGCTGGCCCCCTCAAGCCTTCTTTGTCCCTGATCAAGTATGTCTCCAATAAAGAATGAGCACTCCTTACAAGCTTCTCATGTGTTGCTTTATTTTTTCTTGATTTTTGAACTTTGAACTTAGAACTTGTGGCGAATGGAGACTAAGGGTTTCTCTATCAATTAATCAGATGTGGCACATGTGTTTTTTCATATATGCATCATGTGCTGAGGTGCCTGGATTGTGTACTGGAAATAAATCTGTTTTTTTTTTCCTGTGTCACAGTTTCCTGTTATTGATTTGACAGGCACTGATTATCAGTGGCAGACAATTCACATTTTATGTCATATAAACTGTAGAGTGCTGACTTTAACAGTGATCGTTCTCAGGGTCGACATATCATTACAGTTAGTGCTGGAGACGCCGTTATGTTTCATCTTCCAAGCTAATATTGGGAGGGGCTACATGTATTGATCAGAAATTTACTAAAAATCACTTGGGCAGAAAGTTCAGAATTTTTTTTCTACTCGGAATGACCTTACTTGAGAATAACTATTGTGTATTTATAGTATGTTGACAGGGTGTTTCTAAGATGTAGCTTTTCACTTGTTTCAGACTGTGAGTTGTTTGTAACGGAGATCTTACATGATGAGAACCTCAGCCAGCAAGCCAGTGAGGCACGGGAAATCCTGCTATCCAACTTCCGTGTGGTCCATTCCAGGTGAGGGCCCTCAGATACTGATCTCATGGGGGGGGGGGGGTGAAGGGCCAAGCTTCCCTGATGGACTACAGCTGGGACAGTTGATTTCACCCTCAATTCACACAACTCATGACGACTTGTGGTGAAGAAAGCCATTCTTTCTGGTGTACTTTTCCTTTTTTTCCAAACTTTTGAAAAATTTAACCAACCTATATACATGTATTTATACACATACAAAAACACCCACACAAGTTCAAAAACATACAGTACTTTTTCTTAGTCTTCAACAAATAATGCTTGGACCCAAAGTCAGAAAAACACAGTTATATGAAAAATATTTTCATAACTGTTTATTCAGGGGGAGAACTTGTAATGCATTTTATTAGAAATGAAACCGCATACTCCGTTGATGTCCTGAGCTGATATCAAATATCGGAATCGGTGCTGATCCCAGCATTTTTTAATTGAAGAATCAGTATCAGCGACCACAGCCCGATCCTAGACCCAATCTATTTAAATTCCCACTTCCGCCTGATTTACGTAGGTTGCACTGATAGTAAGGTTCCACCATGCACAGCAGTGAGCCTGAGGCACATGGCTTGAAACCACGAATTATCGAGCTGTCGGCCATGTGATAATTCTTCAAAATGGAAACTCGAAGTAGCCCAATAGGTCCCTGCAATGTTTGCAATGCCATCCTTTGGAGGAGTGGTTGTTTAATACAATAAATCTAACTAGGTACTTGCAGAAACATCATAAGGAAGTATGGAGGGCGAAACTGTAACGCTTACTCAGATGAAAAATGTACCGACACTTGCTGTATGTGTATGTAGACCTATTTTTAAGTATTTATTAAAAGATCATGAATTGGAATCAGCAGATATAAATATTGAATGGAATGTATCTGATTGGGGTATCAAAAAAGTAGATTGGGATATCTGTACTATACTCACATCCTTTTCATTAATTTATGAAGAGAATGCCTCTGTAAATTGGAATCAGTGCAAGTTATTGAGAGAGATTGCTCTGAAAGTGTGGTCAAACAATCCACATAGGCATAGAGACATACCTATTCTGGGAGGAAAAGAATGTATGCTATTTTTATCTGACAATATAAAAATCAGTCAACACTATTATAAGTTCATTGCAAGTTTTATTATTAATTGAGAGAAAAATACATCCATTATTGCAAAAGAAATATTGAACAATTTTATAGGAACTCATGGTTTAACAGCTGAAGCTTTTTACACCCATACCAAAATACTAGGTTCCTGAAAACATCGAAAGCCTTCATCCTAACTCTGAAGAAAACATGTTAAGTGAATTTGAAAGCTTGAGTTGAAAATGAAATATGTTGATCCCAAAATACAAAAATGCAAAGAATCATGTAGTGTACAATGAAAGACATTTGAAAGCACTTTATCTTTGCTTTCAGTAGATGATGAAGCTCATCTAAAGCTGCTTTACAGCTTTATAGGCCAACTGTTTTAACTCTGTGAAAACCACAGTCAGCATTTACGCTATCGCTAACATGTCTGTAGATCCACGCATCTAGATCCGCAACATCTGAGCCAGATGTGGGCCTGGAGTTTGTATTTTGTGTTTTCATCATCTCACCAATGTTTAGTTTGTTAAACTGCCAGGGTTTCTGGGTTAATTTGATGCTCTGCTGTTTGACGTTGACATGCAGGTCAGCCTGACATCGATGCTGTTGATGGCAGGTGGTAGAGATCCTGCCTGCTTTCTTACACAGGATCTTGAAAAACTTGTGCTTTGTCTGCACTTGTTTTCCCCGTTGTTCAAGGGAGGATGTGGTTTTGTGGCCTGTAGATTGTATTCCGTCACAAGCTCTTTGTTTTATGTTTTATTGTTCACAAGTGTTCATTTCACATTCATCGCATGGTATAGCTTTATTCGTTTTAAAAAAGTGAGGAAACTTAAAATTAAGTTGCAATGACAGAATAAAACATTACATCAACTGGGTTATGATGACAGAATAAAATAAAACATTGGATTCTAGAGAACTACTATTGCCAATCATAATTTAGACTTCACTTTGAATTTTTCTGCCTATCATAGTATATCATGAAATATTTATTTTAGAGAAAATTCTAGGGTGTATAGCAGCCGTTTGATATACCACATTTGGCCTAGTTAAACTAATTTAAATGTGATTCTTCTAGTGAGGACACAGAGCCCACATTGCCTACTTTTTCCCACTGAGATTTGATAATATACTTTTACTTCATAAATTACTGTACATTGAGATTTACTGCTGTTTTAACAGGTCACAGAGGGGAAGCAGGGTAGAGGAGAAGCAACATAGCATTTGTAAAACATAATTTACCGTCTTCAACTTGACATTGTTCAGGAGTCAAGATGTCCATCATTGCAGTATATTCTGTAACAATTAAAAAACTAATATTTCCCATGTGGTACTATTTGGCTTGTAAGGTAGTATTTGGTAGTAGTTAGAAGCACTTGGTACTATTTGGCTTGTAAAGTAGTATTTGGTAGTAGTTAGATGCACTTGGTAGTGTTTGGCTTGTAAAGTAGTATTTGATAGTAGTTAGATGCACTTGGTAGTATTTGGCTTGTAAAGTAGTATTTGGTAGTAGTTAGATGCACTTGGTAGTGTTTGGCTTGTAAAGTAGTATTTGGTAGTAGTTAGATGCACTTGGTAGTATTTGCCTTGTAAAGTAGTATTTGGTAGTAGTTAGATGCACTTGGTAGTATTTGGCTTGTAAAGTAGTATTTGGTAGTAGTTAGATGCACTTGGTAGTATTTGCCTTGTAAAGTAGTATTTGATAGTAGTTAGATGCACTTGGTAGTATTTGGCTTGTAAAGTAGTATTTGGTAGTAGTTA
>JAODLD010000101.1:28607449-28626813 GCA_026781065.1 Mormyrops boulengeri | reverse complement strand
TTTTGCACCAAAGGTTAAGTGATGTGCTCAGGTGTGTATTGGTACAGCCCACTGTGTGAAGTGTTGTGAAAAAGTGGGCATGGTGTTGAGTGTGAAAATGATTGGAAAAAACTGTAGTTATACTTGTGTTATTTATAATTTTCCTCTTGTTTTCTCTTTTCTGCAGAAATCCTCTGGAATTTCCCTCCAGATGTAAGTAACTCACTTTTAATAAAAATAGTTTTGTGGTTTTATTTGCACAGAAATTGAGTAGTCAGCATCGGAGGTCTTGGTGTGTAACCTGAAGTACTGTATGAACCACATCAATGATTTCCTGATGTCTTGCATGATGCATCTACCCTTCAAAATGTGCTTAGAAAAATACCATGAAGTTTTAAAGTCTTTAAAGCCGCTTGCTTAAACTTGGCACAATGTGGGGATTTGTGTATGTTAACACAGGCGGTTATTATGATTTTTATACCATTTATGTGTGATGATGGTACATAGCATTCTGCTTGAGCAAAGATCTGCTGCTATGGGTTTATCTTATACCGCATACAATGCTGGCAGGAAATGGAGGAAAAGAAGTCATTGTCTTTTGAAAGTGAGGTCACTGTCGGCTGTGTGACAAAAATGTATCACATAACAGTGGTTTCTCTGTTCTATATATGTAAATGCAAGCACGTAACTGTTCTCCCCAGAAGCTATTTCTTGCCTTTTTTTCTTTGACACATTGTGTGACAATTAACTGAATCGTATTAATATCTGTTGCAACCTCTGAAGTATAATTTACCAGCGGGCTTTTGTCAAGTGGCTCAGCAGATCAGGTGCAGATAATTTCTGAATAAGCTCTGGGTAGCCGTAAAGTGCTTTGGTGATGTTCTCAAAACCTAATTATAGCAGAAGTCCACAAGGGCACAGAATATCTATGGTTATATTGGAAATACTTTTCTAAGGGCACCTTGCACCTCTATGTAGCACATTTTTGTTGTTTAATTCAGTAAGTTATTCAGTTATTCATTTGTGCAAAATTTGTCTCGTTATTTATTTTAGTGTTACATTTGTTATTCTTCTTAGAATAAAGTGAATACTGCTGTTTTGCATGCACTTATTAGAGTCAGGGTGCACGCTCGTTCACACTTATGGTCATATGTGTGTCATATGGTCCAAATATTCAATGCAGAAGGAATGGACAGGGATAAAGATCTGAGTGACTTTTTAAGGGCCAAATCATTATGGTCAGACAATTGGGTCAGAATATCTGACAAACGGCAAGGCTTGCGGGGGGCTCATAAACAGCCATGGTGTGACTGGCGAGGAGGGGAAAACCACAAACTGCTGACAGCGTGACAGGGGCAGCCAAGGCCATGGATCACACTTGTTGGTCCAATGCATCCCGCAGATGCTCGATTTGTACCAGTCCGTCCACATGATACACCTGAAAAGGGGATTCATCAGACATGGAGACATTCTTCCATTGCTCCAAGGTCCAGTTCTGATGCTGGCATGCCCATTGTAGGTGCTTTCAATGGGAGCCAGCATGGACGCTTTCACTGGCCTGCAGCTACCCAGCCCCGTACGCAGCAGGGCTCGATGCCCTGTGTGTCGTGACACATCACTCCCGTGATCATTATGAAAATTATCTGCCATTTGTCACACAGTAGCCCTTCTGTTGGATCGTACCAGACTCACCCACATTCACATCCCGCATCATATATTGCCATTTTGCTCTCTTTTTATTTGGACCGACATTTTTGCTATGCTTCGTCTTTCTCCCCCCATATTGGAGTAATCGTGAAGGCAAATTTTTCATCGATGCTTTTTAAAAAACTACTAGTGAAGTCTAATTTAACTGAAATGCAGCTACTTGGAACTAACCAGAAACAATATAACAGGAACCTTTAGTTTGCTGCATATTGTTTATATTCTGTTATAGTATATTCTTTTTCTCTCTTCAGAGTCAAAAACTGAGAAATATAAGCGTCTGCCAGCATTAATGCCCGCAATAAACTAATACCACTGGAGCCAAGTCGTTTGTGTTTACCCTAGTTTTAAAATATACACATTTAATTTAAGGAAACCTTAACAATCACCAAAATGACTGATGCTTTTGTGTTTTTTGCTGTTGAATTTTATCCCTGTGCTACAGCCATTGTCATTGCTCATGTTTAAGAGGATTATGCTTTCGGGTGCCCTGTGACAGACAGACACCCTCTGAGGATTGTCTCTTTACTTGTGCTCTGTGCTTTCTTGGATAGACTCCCTTGTCACTGCAATCTTGTGCTAAATTAAAGGTATAGAATATAGATGGGTATTATCTGAGGTGTCTACATCCATCCATTCATCCATCCATCCATCCATCCCTCCATCCATCCATCCATACATACATACAGTACATACATTTTCTGTATCTGCTTGTCCTACGGAGGGTCGTGGGTGTCTGGAGACTATCCCAGCAGCTACAGGCTCATTTCAGGGAATGACCCAGGTCGGGACACCAGCCAATCGCCGGAGGTGCCTACAATTGGCCAAATATTAGGAGATATTTCTGCAAAACCTTTAGCCAAGTTATGTATAATCTGACTCTTTTTCTATAAGGATAAACAAAAGGATTCGCATTTTTTCCACATTCCACATAACATCAAAAATGTAGCATTTTGTATCTAGCACTTTATTAATGTATCAGTGTCATTGTATCAATAATTTATCATATTCAGAGTATTTATATAGGTATGATAACCCAAGGTAAACACCTCCTTTCACAATAGTACACCTGTCAGTGTAATTTAATCTTTTCAGTAGAACAGTTTCAGTGCGTTAACTGAGTGCCGTTGTCTTACGGCTTGTATAAACTGCAGTAGCATCAGTGACCTCACCTTGCTAATAAAACTGTAATTAGAAAATAACCAGATAACTCAATGTAAAGCCAGTTTCAACCCCAGATCAGATTAGCACATAGCCTTACAATGCATTTAAAGCCTGCCTCGAGACTCTGAGACTGCAAAGTCACGAATGGTGAAACCATTAATGAGGAGGAGGTATATGGACTTAGTTATTTATTACTTCCCATTACAGCATAATTGCTAAATTATACTTGAAAAATGGGTTTAATCATTTTATAAATTTTTCCCTGTTTTGGATGAAGGTACCAACCATGAATCCATAAGGTAAAAGCATTTAGTTTTACCAGAGATATACAAATGAATTTTATAGTTTTATTATTGTTTTCTTTTATTGGTGCTCTTCTTTGCAGTACTAAGCATAATACTAATTACCCAAGAAATTCACTAAGCAATAAATTTTGTTCATAAACAATTCTTTATTTATTATGTAAGTAATAACCAAATATTTGAGGTTTTATGTGACTTGCTGGAAGTGAAAAATGCAAAGCATAGTCAGGTAAAAAAAAAAGTACATTTAATATGATAGTTCATCCTTCTGACCTCTGACTCCTTGTCCTGGTCGGGATCTCAGAATCTCAGAGCAGGTTCCAGGCAGCAAAGGGCACAAGGCCGGAGAACAATCCTTATGGGATGCCAGTCTATCACAGGGCGCACACAAAGACACACACACACACACACACACACACAGAAACACAGCCACCACATACAGACACAGACAGACAGACACACACACACACACACACCCACACACAGAAACAAAGCCACCACATACAGACACACACAGACACAAACACACAATCAGCAATTTAGGGATGCTAATTTATCTAACTCAGTGTTTCTTAAACCCGGTTTTTGGGGAACCCCAGACCACATTATTGCTCCCTCCCAGCTCCATAGGAAACAAAATGGACCAAAATGTGAACTGCCAGGCAGGGAGCTGAGAGGGAGCGAAAATAATGACTGTCTGCGGGTCCCCAAGGACCGGGACTAACTGAATGGAAACCCATGCAAAATGGGGAAAATCATGCAGATTCCACCAGCACAGTGCAGGATTCAAACCCAAAACCCAGGAGGTGTGATGCCACAATGCATCCCACTCCATTACTATGCCATCCCTTGTTTTTACGTGGGGAGGTGGAAATAGATTCAGTTTATCTATCCATGAAACGTCGGTTGTCACTTTATACCTAACCACATATTTTTGGGCTGTAGGAGGAAACCAGAGTAGCCAGTGAAAACTGATGTGAACACAGGGAGAATGTGGACCTCCACAGCCTGAGAACTGGGACAGGAGTCAAACCCACCACCACAGAGATGTGACGCAGCAATGCTACCCTCAAATATCCATATTCACAGTGAATAAACATATTTAGATGTGTACATGAGCAATTACATAATTATACTTTTCCCTAAGGGATCTACCAGTAGGTTTACTGCTTCCTACCAATGACATAGACAGAGGTAGCGATAGCTTGCAGCCTGCTCCATGGTGGTAGAGAGTGCCCCCGGTGGTGAATATTATACTGAAACAAAAATTTGTGTTAGATCATTTCTTCATCTCAGTTTCTTCAGCAGAAATAGCTGAAAAGGCATTCTGTAATTACTTTGCTTATTTCATTCTACTTTGGTGCTGTGGAATAAACCCAAGTCGTCTGTCAAACAGCCGGTCTGTAAGCTGAATTTTCTGTTTCTGTGGCAACGTACAGCGTTGCATTGAAATGCATGTACAGTACTACAACTGTACTCCACGTGCATTTCAGCATTTTCAAGATAAAGCAGGACTTGGCCAAAAAAGTACATTAAATGTGATCAGTAAACGCCAACAGTTTATTTTCTGATGCTTGGCTGAGAGACGGGATAATTCATCATCATCGTCGAATGCATGCTTTTCCTAGGCATTACCGAAAGACTTACCGAGTGTGACGCTCACATGTGTGATAAAGAAATGAGGTCGCCAGCTCATACCAGAATATGAATAAAAGGCAAGATCAACAAATCCAGATAAAATCGTCCTCAAATATTACATTTCTGGTTGACACACTTCCCCTTTCATAAGGTTTCTGTAATATGTGACATGATCGTTCAGAGAGGATGCCATATCACGTGACATAGCTGTACTTTTCTTTTTTTTAAGTGGAGAAATTGAGATGGAGTGTGATTTTTATCTCATGGGGAATAATCTCCCACACACACAGCACGCAAAGCCTCGGGCTTCCGAGAGCACTGCAGCGCCTCCCAATGGAACAGAGAAACTCAGCTCACCCTTCCCCCACTGCCCGCTGCTCACTACAGCCATCGGGTCTATAGCACCAATGACTCATTGCGATAAATAGGTTTAATAGCTACATCTAAGTTAGTAAGACTTCAGGAACAATATAAATATAAATAAAATATTAATTAAAAATATAAATTGTGTGTGTGTGTGTGTATGTATATATATATGTCATTTTCATTGCAGTGGTCTCCTTGAGAAAGGAGTATTCATGTTTTAACCCTCAATTTTAATGTTACCATCTTCTAACAGGGGCAGTGCAATGTGAAATAAGCCATTTTAAACTGAAATAAACAAAAATAATAAAGCTGGGAGATTTCAATCATCCCACACTGAGTACATAGGCAGAAGGAGTCCACCTTTCAGAGGCGGCAGCCATTTATCACAAACCGAGGATAAACCAGAAAAAGCCAATAAACGAGGCCTTGATGTAAGGACACAGTATAGCTGTGGACGTGCTGCTGTCATGTTACTGGCAGCTGAGCACTTCCATGGCTCTTTTGTCCCATTACAGGTCAAACTGTAATAGAATCTGTGCCCAGTGTTGGCCCACGAGGGGTGGGGAGTTCTCTTGCAGGATGTTTGTGTCACTGTTCTAGCAATTGACGTATTTTTACCCCAAAGCTTTGCTGTATCCATTCTTTCTATAGGCTGGTGATCGTTTTTAAATGCCAATATTATTCTGAAGTGATTGTACATGGAGATCCAGTAATGAGTAGTTCTGACATAACATATGTGAGTTCCTAATTTGCTTTGAAATATATATAACTTTCAGATTAGGGCTTTAGTTTAGGGTTTATATTCGTTTCATTCAGTGTAAGGAGAATTCTCCGTAACATTTATGTTTGCTGTAGTTCTGCCATATAAACGATCTTCTGCTGATAGTGAATGGAAGCAGTGCATAGAAACATCATGAATGATACTTCTCTCTAAAGACTATGTGAATTAATCTTAACTAGCTATAAATCTGTTACTTCTTGTAGTGAATGGGAAACAAGAATCCTTCAGACCTTCTCTGGGACCATTCTGATTTACAAACAGAGCAGTTTGCCCATGACTGATGATATAATATTAATTCAGAATCATTCAGTCCAGTCATAACGGGCAAATTTTCATCCTTGAACACTTTGCAGCATCACCTGAACAATGGGCTGATTCCAGGAGTAGCTATTTTCTTACTGGGGAAAAATTTAATTCAGCAAATTGGTAGCATAGTGATAATTATAACAAATTAGACAAACCACATTAGCTTTTAAACTTCTTAAATATTTTATGTGATATTTTTGCTCATAATTCAAAATCAATAGGAAAACAAAACTGCATGTGTCCCTGAAGAATGGCTGTTCAGCTCCTCCGTGTTTTGACGTGTCCCCAGGCCCTGTTTCTGCACGGCAGACAAAAGTTTGTTTATCCAGTGAAGTATAATTAATTTCTACCCTTATCAGTTTAAAGATAAACAGTGAATAATGGGGAAAATGCTGATTGTATCGCACCGCCTTTGTTGGTTTTGCTGATTAAAAAAGCAGTCTTTGTACGGTCTTATTTGTGTAACGGTATACATAGTAGCAGCAAAACAAAGACAGTTCATTCAGTAGTACACATAACTAGACACACAAACACAGACACACACAGACACACACACACGCATGTTGGCGTACCTATCTAAATGGGAACCTTCCATTCATTTGTATGGGAAAAACCCTAATCTCAATCCTAATCATAACCCCTACCCAGCCCTAACTTTAAGCATAAGTAACAAAATACAAGACTTTTGGCATTTTTACTTTTTTGCTTGCATTCACACATTTTTATAGAATTGAGGTTATCCAAATGGGGATCTGAAAAATGTCCCCAAAATTAAAAAACTTTGGGGACAATTTGGTCCCCAAATATGATGTATCCTGCCCTAACCTTAACCATAAGTAACCAAACAAAATACAAGACTTTTGGCATTTTTAAGTTTTTGATGTCAGACATATATTTCTATAAAATTGAATTCCACTTGTGGGAACCGAGTAAATGGTCCACATAATGGCAACATTTGGTCCTTACAATATAATATATACAGAACCCACACACACACACACACCCACACGTATGTATGTATGCATGCGTGTGTGTATTATATGAAGTTATTTGGCTGTGAAAAGGCTGTCATCAGAAGTGGAGTTGGACCACTTGTGGGTCACAGATATCTATACAAGCATCAAACTTTTTTCAATACAAACGCCTAATGTAGTTCATTAAGATATATTTTTATATATATTTTAAAGTTCATTCAATCTAACCTAATCATGAGTCTGACAGTCATTCATGGATTACTGATATTCATTCATTCATCCATTCATCTTTAATGCTTGTGCTATTCACGCAGGGTCAGTCTATTTTAAAGTCCTTAATAACATATCGCACAGTGATTGTAATGTTAATTTACATTGTTCCATAGATACGTGATAAAATGACGTTTTTTTTAAGTTATCATGGAGAGGATATGTCGATAGTGCTTGTTTATGTGGGTTTTGTACTACATATTAATGTATAAGCACAAGTTCAGTTTTTTCTGTCATGGGTTGTGACAGAGTGTGGTTGTTCGTGGCTTGGGATGTTTTACAATAGGGTGTGGATGCATGGTGAGTCAAGCCTTTGGAATCAGCCAGAATCCTCTCCTTAAAGAAAGAAGACGCCCACGTACTGTTAGTCATAAATCCATAAAAATCCTTATTGATGCAGTGTGTGAGGACACAGTGCCGTTAGCTTTTACTCAATGGTCCTTTTTGTGTTGCTACTCCAGCTGAATGTTAGCAAAGGCAAAAACTGGCAACACGCAATCAATCAAACCTGTTTAGTTTTGCACCTTCAACATACAATTTATGCAGAGTGCCTTTGTGAAGCTCAGACAGAATGACTGCAGAATGATAACCTTGATATTGAGAAAAGATAAGTAAACAATATAGAAGAAAATACCTCTGACAAAGTACTGCAAACAGATTTTTTTTTTTTGCCATGTTTAAGCAAAAATATGTTTACAAAT
This sequence comes from Mormyrops boulengeri, assembly GCA_026781065.1. Classification (NCBI taxonomy): domain Eukaryota; kingdom Metazoa; phylum Chordata; class Actinopteri; order Osteoglossiformes; family Mormyridae; genus Mormyrops; species Mormyrops boulengeri. The sequence goes on along the minus strand of JAODLD010000101.1, from coordinate 28,618,628 downwards.
GTCGGCTTGTGCTTTTAGCCCAAGTACTTTGATGTTGTACTTAGTCCAACGGCTTTTCCACAGTTACCTTTGGTAGCTAACTAACATTTGGTTAAATGAAGGGGGTTTCTGCTCCTGTGCAGAGAATAAAAAATGATGTACAAACAATTTTTAGGCATTTATTTTTTGACTAACAAACCAAATGTTAAGGTATATAGCATATGTTGCAGTCAGGGGAAAAACAGTTACCTGGATACATTGCTAGCCATTATATAATCTCACTCAAGACAGGATTACATATTACAAAATGAGTGTCCAGTATTTAGTAAAATTCAACTTCAGCTACAGGGACCTAACAGGAGTTGCTGTAATAAAGCTGTTAATCTAAGGAACTGCATTGTGTCCTTAGATACGGTATGTGTAGATGTCTCGGTGTGTTGGTGTCCTCTGGCCTTTTTTTCTCCACGGTAATAAATGAAAACAAGGCCTATTATTTCTAGTTGTCATAGCTGCTGGGCTAGAACGCAAGCGCAAGATGTACTCAATTAAAGTTTCACTGCTAGAAGAGAGAATTACAGTCAGTTGGAACTCAGAGCCGTTACTGGGGAGAAGAAGATGAGAAAACAATAAAGGCATCCTACCTTGACACTGGCACAACAAATCACAGTGTCACCTGTATTTGGTCTTGAATAAAATAGTTTGTCATTAGGATTCATTCATATTGGTAAGAAATCTGGAAGATATAAACAAGCAACATGCAAGACTCTTTAGATGACAGTTGTCCTGTGGGACTTTGTGAGCATGCTTGATTGTTTTCTGAAACTGCTGCTGCTTCTAGATTACCTTCGTGTTACCTTGAATGCCGTGAGTACAGAAATGCAAAGATTCATTCAGAAAGGAGAGAGACTTTAAGGATATATTCCTAATCCAGCTTTCGTCAATGTATATTAAACATTACGTTTAATTAACATAACAGCATTGACAACATATGAATTCTTAATCAACTGGGACAGGTAGAATGAATTATACACTAAAAGGACTGTCATTAAATACTTCAGCACCTGACAGTCTGCCAAAGGTTCCTATTTAGGTGGAATTTCCAGTCACATGACGAGCCTGCTTCGTTTTGTCATGTTTGTTTCAGGCTCGTCTAGCTGATAGCATTTTTCTCATATTCTGCCTGTGATGAGGTTTAGCTGTTGGCAAATGGTCGGGCGGAGAAAGGACCATATTGGATGGTGACTTATTTTTTGCACATTGTGTGCGCCAAGGTCCAGATTTCACTCTCGTTCATCATAAGTATCCGAAGATGGTTACCAAATCTTGTTTAATAATTGCAACCCTTCTAAATGGTAGACTGTGCCATGGATCAAAAATGCGGTAGTTATTTGCACCATCTTCTTTTGCTAGTACTTTAAATGGTTTTTATTTTTCCCCATAAATTTAAATGTGACCCTGGTGGGCAAGCCAGATGATTGGTGTTTGTGTGTTTTTACTGTCCTGTCATGTTCTTGGTTACACTCAGAACATAAACAGGCCCATGGAGACCAGCTCACTAGAATGATACATTCACTGCTTTCTTCGCTTCCATCGCCTCAGTTTCCAACTGCATTCATGAACTCAACAAGTTTTATTACTTGGAAGTTAGTTTTATACATATGCATTAGATTGTGTTATTTAAAACAAACATTTTGGCTCCCCACAGACATCTTTATGAATGATCCCATTTAGAACGACCTGGGTAATAACTGTGCTTAGTTGCTCAGGTCTTATTATGCTATTAGGCTTGTTGACCTTGGAGATTAATTTAATTGCATCTCTAATGCTGTTTACTGTATGCCTAAATGGAATGTAACGGTAGCAATTTAATGCAGTGACGGATGTGATGAAAATTCTCATTTGACCTCTCTCTTTAAAAATAACAAGACCACTTGTGCAATGTTTTCAATACTTGCCAAACGGCTAATAAAAATGAAAATCCCTGGTGTTTGGAGTTAAGCAGATACATATGACTCTTAAATTCTTACATACTGCAGTTTTATTTAGTCTTTCAGAGCCATACTTACTGTTTTTAAATTATTATGAGGAACTGTGGTTTTATATATATATATATATATATATATATATATACACACACGCACACACACACACATACACACACAAAATAAAAAGCTTAATTCAACTTACAAAATACAGTTTTTTCCCTACTGTAGTTCTGAAACGTAGATTACTATCTTTTTCATTTTTTTTTGCTATAAACATGTTGCTATTCATTTTATAACTATTTCCTTGAAGCAAAGTTTTTTCCTGAAAAACATTCTGAATATTCATGTTGTTTATGTCTCTTGTGAACTATTAGCGTATCAATAAACGTGTCTGTATACAATGGGTTTTCTGCAGCATACAATAGATTCTTCATCTGCATGTTTCCTTTCTTTGAAGATTTGCGTAGATTTTTCTGATTTTGCCCTTTCATTTAAGGTCCTCCCCATCCCCCAATCGCTGTGCCATTATCCGATTTTATTCCAAATCAGTGTGTAGTGCCCTCATAAGGTTCCTACCAGTATTACAGCTGTTCTTGCTTCACTGGTGTAAAATCTGTTGTAAAGGGAAATGGATCAAACTAAGCAGGTTGTAAAAGGTTAATATACAGGTTAAAGCTCAGTAAAAATCATTATAATTATTATTTTCACTAGTTAATGTACAAATTCTGATTTATTTAAGAGCTTTTAGTTACGTTTATACAAGACGGGGTACTTGGTGACTGGTGTCAAGGAAACCAAAATGAACTAAATAATGCTACACAATCAATTGATCCCATTTCTTTAGAATGCACATTGTTAGCATAAGCTAAGTAAATGCCTGTAGTTATAGCACGTGGTCTCGGGATAGGCAGAAATGATGTTGGCTTATTTTACAGCTATGTTCGCAGGAGTGTGTGGATCACCCTTTGCCAGCCCAGTCGTGCCGTGTGTGATTTAAAGCTTCTGTACCAGCTCTGAAGAGGCCGGGATGCTCACACTCTGTCTGGTCCGACAGCACACCCATCTGTCTCTTTTATTTATGCCTTTGCTACATGTGGGAGGGTGGAAAAAACCTTGCGACGAAAGGAGGATCTTCCGAAATGGGTCATAACCACATGAAATGTGTAATGTTTGCATTTGTTGCTCACACATACAAGGCAGAGGTTGGCCCAGGAAGGGTGTCCTGTTGCACTGTAAGCATGTGCACAATGGGAGATTTTATATAAAGAGCCATAATCCGTTGATTTATCTTAACACATGCACGATAGGCACCGAGGGGCTTTGTGTTGAGTGGTTTTATTCTATGACTTTAAAACCACTTAGGTTAAATAGTGTGACCCGAGTGTGATAACCTAGATTATTCGTAATACCTTTGCGACATCTCAAATAAAATTTTCGGTGTTGTGGATTCTTGACTGATGAGGTTTAAATGAGTTCCAGAATTTTTGTGCTTCTGTCGTCCTGTTGTACGGTTTCTGTATAGCTAATGTCTTTATCCAATGGAACATGCACGTTCTCCTGTTAATTGGCACCATGCCTGCTGTGTTAGGGCAATGTATGCTTACGGATGGTGTCAAAACAGGTTCTGCAGGGAGATTCGGGACACATATTCCTCCCCCGAACCCTTCTTATCTGACTGCTTTTTAGAGTCAGCTTAAATCAGACGTAGCCCCAAACTATGTTGCTGTCAATACTTTGTTAGCATTTCTCGGAAAATACTTCTAACTTTAGTTATGCTATTTCTCTATATGTTAAAGGCATGGACACACTGTGTTTTTTTTCCCTGCAAAAAACCATCAATCAAACAAAACCTTTATTTGTCTTGCTTTGTTAATTGAAACTCCCGTAATAATGGCCTGCTATGCTTTCAGCCTGTGCATATACTTGCCTTTGCGAGTGTCCTCGTGCCTGACGTTGCCGGGCTCAGAGCCTGGGGCGTGTCATGGACACAGCGTGGCCTCCTAACCTTCTCTCCTTTGTTCTTTTTGCTTGCACAGTTTGCAGTTCTGTTTAATCCCCATGTTCTTTTAGTATGAATAAAACCCTCATTCATTTGTATTATTCTGACATTTTCAATTATATCGTATAACGAAGGCTTACGCCCGGGACTAGATCTAACTTTTGTAATCCTGACTTTTCTTTATTCCAGGTGATACCAGACAAGAGGAAAGTTCAGATGACAACCAGAGCGGTGATGTGTCATTAGCCTCTGACTACCAAGATGAAGGTCCTCAAGAAAGTGAGTTCAGGTGTCGTCGTGTGTCTGCTTGTACAAAACAAGCACCAGTTATAGATGCGTTAAGGTAATAAGATAATGCTGCGTTAAAGTTACATGGATCCAACATGTTTCCAAGCATATGTTTTGGGTTTTGAGAGTTTTGGAGGCTGTTTTTGTTCTTTTGGGTCAGTCTTGAGTGCTTCTGTCATGCTACAGAAGTCTTCACTGTGGATTTAGAGTTGCAGATCGCCCTCCAGTGGTCACCTGTGAGTTTGCTGCACAGTGCTGGCTCTGTTTCAGCTTTTGTAAGGGCATATTGTCCAATGATACGCTCAATGTCTTGTGTCTAGTGGAGAGTTGACATATTAAAGTGTTTGGAAAGATTAAATCATTTTCAGATGTGATCCAGTTTCACATAAATTTTTACATAACTTGTCGAAATAGGATACAGACAAGCTTTTACTATGGGGGGAGCACAGTGAACACAGCAAATGAAATCTGTGAAAAATTGTGTGTGTTTCTTCTGCATGGCTGGGGATGTGTGAGGTAATAGCCACAAAGGCTAAGGAAGTGGCTGGACTGAGAGAACAGATCCCTGCCTTATTTACTCTCATTCATGGCCTCTATTGCTTCATAATTTGCACCTGGAAGTATAAACCATTATATGCTGCACTTTCCAGTAACCACAGAAGATGAAGCTTTTCTCATAAAGTTCAGTTATCTGTGGGTGTAGAAGAAGACGGCCGGCCGTCACACGCCTGCATTTCCCATCATGCATTGTCCTGACCATTTTTCATCGTTTTAGGTTAATTTCTGCTATGTTTAGCCGTTTGTTTCCTTACGTCCACTTCAGGTATGCCTCTTTAGTTTTTACCTTTCTGTCAGCGTTATTTATGACGCTGAGTTGTCATCAGTCTTCCCGTTGGCTGTCCAGTTGTTCACCTGTATGAGTTATGGCTGCTGTGTTGACTCAGAGGGGGGAGGGCTTGCAGGGGGTAAGAGTAAGCAGGCTGGTGTTGATATTGAAGGGGCAGGGAAGGGGAGTGGGGTGTCGTTAATGGAGACTGGATCTCTGCAGAAATGGGTTTTAGAGCTCTCTCTAGTGGTAAGGATTAGTGGAAGCTATGTACACATTTGTTCCGGATTTGTCCTCTTAAACTCTGATGTGAAATTGCCTTTGCCTTTTTTCCGTGTTTTCGTGTTTTTGGGGGCTGTAGTGTTGTCTCCTCAATTTTTATATTGGTGAAACAGTCATTAGCTAAAATTCAGGTCATTTTAAATTTTGAAACTTTTGCATTTTGTGGTTAAAAAGTAAAACAGAAATCTGATATTCTGGTTTGCAGTTCCAGAAGGATCATTATCAGAGATGATGAATTAGAGGCTATTGTAGATGCTTGAATTATGTGGTAACAGAGACCTTAGTCTCTTCTTCACTCTCTCTCCCTCCCTAAGTCATAATTTTGATGTGGTGAATTTAATTATAATGTAAGGACAATACTATTGCTTATAATAGTCCACTTCAACTATAATCTAAAACAGAATATAAAATAGGGTTTAAATAATGACTTAAAAAGTAGGGGTTTTATTGGGACTTTCTGAGTCCATTTGAATAGCAAAATGTTATAACATAGAAAGAGTACAGTCTTGGATTGCATCAGTGCAAGAAATTGAGTTTTCCTCCCTTAACCACTTCTTAAGGCTGTGCTTTTACAAATTACGCATATCGAAATTTATTTTACATTTGGCACTGTGTACATAGCTTTCTATAGTAAATTGTCCTTTCAGGATAATGTATATGAAGGGAAATATTTTATAAATGTTTTTATAAAGTATAATGCTTTTCAAATATATGTTTATTTATAGATCAAGACTTGCGAGAATACTCTTTGGGCATAAATTAATAACTAATTAAATTAATAATTAATAAATAATAAATAATTAATTAATGATTAATTAAATAAATTAGATGTTTAGAAATCCCATTAGTCTTGGTTTTGCCATAATATTACAATAACATTTTCTGGAAATAGACTTTTGCATTGTATTTCCTGATCCTTTGTCGGTGAACATGCGATGTTTTCAATAAGGCTGTCATCTCCATCAATATAGTACTTCAATATTTGAATTTAAAATGCGTGTCTCTCCCATTATAATTTTATATGCATTTTTTTGGATAAATTAACTACATAGTATCTAGACCAACATATTTTCATAGAACCTCTGTTATAAAATATCAGATATAAAATTGGTTGAATGTTTTAAATCGTAGTCAGTTGTTTCAAGCGTCAAACAATTTTGCAGGAACTAAGATGTCAATAACATTTGCATATAAATAGGTAAGGTATCACAAGAAGGATTTAATGTGTGCTTATAAAGTAATTGTACCTTTCCATATAATCTTTACATTAGTTGGGCTATATTCAAGAATAACATAAAAGAACATTAAATTACAATTTCTAAAATAACTAAACAAATCATGTTTCATTCTCATGTTAATTTTAAAACATTTGCAGAATGTTTGCAATTTACTTACATTGGCCAAAAATACAAGTTTAGCACTGGTTTACATTGTAACTTAGGCAGACCTCTGCACATTTAATTATCTGAATATAAACTCACACCAGCTTACATTGCATACTTCACATTGCATCGTATTACTTATATTAATTTTATGAAATATATAATATATACTTATAAATGTAACACATTTAAATGCAAAGAGAATATCTTGTACTGAAAATGAAAATGCATCAATTTTTAGACTCTCACTCAGAAACGGTGAGTGAAAGAATGATGTATCCAGTCCCAAAAAGGGGTTGTTTGTGAATGCAAAATTATTCGGAAAATTGTAGAAATGTTTGCAAAAGTCACCGCATTTAGCCTTTCATTTTTCTGTGTACAGAATATAGGGTTCTATGCTTGTATACTTTTGGCTTGAAGAACTTTCTGCCTCTATTGCACACTGATGTTTCTTTGAAATACACTGGCTTAGTAATCCAGTTTATTCATTGTTTATAAAGATAATACATTAATAAGATCATAGATATGTATTTTTATTTCTGTGGCATAGCTTTGCCATTATCTGTAAGCATCTTTGTATGTAACAATAATTATGTTTGGTAAGGAAGATCAAACTTGAAAAATGATTTTATATGGTTATGAATTAGGAAAATGTAATTTAACCCATTTTTGTTAGTAGTCATTTCAAATATAGTAGCAGTAATGTGAATCACAAAGTCTATTGATTCTGTGAAGATGCTGATGATGAAGGTGATTTTTTAATTTTTAGGCAGGATTGATTAAGAAAAAGAGATTGATTTGAAATAAGTATTATAAGTAAAAAATAATTATGTTTTGTACTTACGATTTTCTGTTTTTAATGTGAATATTGCTTTTGCTACTTATGTAAAAGGTTTGTTTACTAAAAAAAAAAAAGAACAAGGTTTACTAGGGTAGCAGTGTTCCTGGATGAAGGAGTAGGATTTAGCTTTTAAAAATGGCACTGTGTTTGTCCAGAAAGTCATATACATATTTGTGGAATTCAGTGCATTCCAAGTTTTAAATGCTATATGGAACAAAATGATTGATGTTGTTTTTATGGAGGATCATGAAGCATTCATAACAAGTTATGAGTGGGGACACTTGCAGACCTGTCACTTAAGAGGTTAATAGGGATACGAAAATAAGACCCAAACACGGAGTCAGAGAAATGGTCAAAATGGCCTGCAAAGCGGCTAATAGTGATGTGATTCTCAGCCTCCCCAGCAGACAGCCTCCCTGAGAGATGGGATGAGCGAAAAGAAGTGTAAGGAGAGTGAGAGATGTGGAGAGAGCAGAGGATGGGGTCAGAGTCGGGGTAAAAGTTGTGGCTTGTTAATCCTGTGTCTTGGGGTGGAGACGCTGTTGCAGGACAATTGGCATCATTATTCAGGGTGATAACGCTTTAGGTCCGGCTAATGGTCCTTGCTTCATTAGGGAAACAAATGACAGCTTCTACACCTGCTTGTGGTTGTTACTGGGCCATCCAGATGTTATCAAATGCACCGCTGACGGGGGGACCATAGCAGTGAGCGAGGCGGGTGTGTCGCTCGGGAAGGCCATGCTGCCGTCTGGTCAATACAATTCCAATGGCAAGTTTTTATTCAGAGAGAGCTCCTACAATCCTGGTCGTGTTCGTCAGCTTGAAGTGGAAATGCATGGTAAATATTGAATTTGGTACTTGGCAAAGGAGTTTTCGGTCGGGGCTTTGAGGCCCTGGCGCTCTGCCATCTTGGTGCATTTCTCTCACTCAGCCTGGTTGATTCAGGGGCCGTAGCTCTAGGGCCGGTACTGACTTGCGTCATAAAAGCACACGCTCTTTACTTCTTTATCTTTCTCTGCCTCACTTTGAAATCTAACCTTGTAGCCTAGAGGTTTTGCCCATTTCTTTTCTCCTTTTCTCTGCATGTGTCTCTCTATGTTCATGCAAGGTACAGTTGTCCATCACCGTGATACGCTGTCCTGCCTGTACCAGGGGCTGTAGCCCATTCTCACATCTCTGCAGCCTTAACTCCCTGAAGTCCTTGTTCGGCCAGCAAATCTAACACTCAGGACCTCAGATACCGTGAATATAGCTATTGCAAATTGTAAATAAGGCATTCACAAAGACAGCATGAAAATGTAATTTGAAGTTTGAAACAATAGTAAAGCACTGGTAATATTTATAGTTTATGGAAAGCTTTTGTATATAAAAGCTGGACTCTGTGTATTGTAATGTTTTGAACAATGGAATTGTCTTTGTTTTTTTGGTATATACTAGAAGCGAGGTTGAAAGTGAGTTTTACAGGTAAGAAAGTTATTCCATCAAACATTGCTAAATGGTAGAATAAAAGCATGAATGTTAGAATGACTCATTCAAAGACCTGTTTGATCTTCCTGAAAGAGGTCACAAACTGAAAATGGCATAACGGCATAGTTAGAGTGGAGCATGTGACGTGGAGCTTGTGCCAGGAAGAGCGAGGAGAGGGGGCACATGTGATAAAATGCCTTGGTGGTCACTTGCCACACACTGGCAATGTGGAGAGTCACATTTTCTGCATATAGCAGTGGTGCAGCACACCATGGGATTTCACATAACAAGGGAACACTCTTTCATTAGCCAACAGTATCCAGCTGACCTTTCATCTGTACTTTTGTTGCCTCTGGCAAGGTGACCTATGCTCAAGGCTCCTGGGATGTTTGTTCACCTGGGCTTGAACACAGGTGTGGTTTTTAGGTAGGCCAGAATTCTCACTACTACTTCCATGAACTTACAGATCTCTGTCACTTACAGGAAAAAATAATTTCTTCTGTTGAAAGTGGAAATATTCTGTGGTCTTGATTCTTTCTTTTTCATAGAATAATACAGAGTCTACCATTCAGATCTGACCATTTAAAAGCAGAAATTTAGGTGCAGGACATTTCATGCTGATCTAAAATGCATGACAGCAGTTTTCCTCCACAATACTATATCCACCTGCTGAACTTACTGTGAACTCAGGTGTGTGGTTCATTAGAGTCATGCTGGCTGAAGATGGGGGATGTTATAAACGAGAGCTGCCAGGACCAACTGGATATCAGTGCTGATGTCTAAATACTGATTATGTATATTTCTGCTGAGACAGTATCAAGGGAGTTAAATTCTTTCAGCAATAGGGAACAAAGAGAAAATGAGTATATTTCAAGATGCAAGAATGTTGGGGGAAATTCTGGCAAAGGAAGTTTCATTTTTGTCTTAATTAAATATACAGTTTGCCATTATCTGCCATTCCATCCATTTTCTGTAATGGGTTATCCAATTAGGATAGTGATGATCCAGTGGTTATCTCGGGAAGGGCAGTGTGTAAGGCAGGGTAAATCCAAGACAAGACGCCAAGATGCCATCCACGGCAAAAATACACAGTTTAACATCCTAAAGGCCAATTTACTATTTATTATCATTATGCTGCACAATTAATATTTCAGTAACAAGCATTGTATAACAAAGAACTCTAAAAGTATAGTAGCATTGTATAGTAACATGTCCCTGTGTGCTTTGTATTTTAGTGAAGCTTTAGTCTGTTGGCATGCCTTGGATTACAGATTACCACACTAGTTATAGCATTACCCTGCTTCACCTTCCAACATCCTTTACTTAAATGTGCTGCATAGCAACATCTTACAATTATTTACCTCAAATGGACACCTTTACAGGTGTGTATGAATTCTCGACACACCCAGCTCCACTCACAAAGGCTTCTTTGTAGGGGAATGTTCGGCCCCGGTGTGCATGTGTGTGCAGCAGCAGAGATCTCTCACAGCCGACCTCTGACATTTGATGGAGCAGTTGGACAGGTGTGTAGTCGACACCTTCCCGAAATGGCACTGCCGAGTGACCAAAAATGTCACAAACATTTGGCACGCAAAGCAGACCGGAATTTTCATCCCCCGAAAACTATGGATATTCAGCGGGGAAATGCAACCTAAAAATGGCAGCCTGCTGAACAACGCCACCACGCGACCGGCCTACCTATTCACTTCATTACTTCCCACTTTCTTTTTCCTTGCCTCCTTTTAGGCAAATAAAATCTGACTCACGTAAAAATGCAGGAAATATGTAGTCATTATGATAATTGTCCCCTGAAAAAGGGTAGATAGAGTTCAGAGTTCATTTTCTGTTCACCACCATCATGAAATGACAGATATGTTCCCTTTAACCCCGACTAAGGGGTGTTTAATTTCAGAGGAAGGGAGAAAAAAGGAGATGACTAAATGGGAATGAGAAGACCCCAGGTCCCAGTAATGAAATTGTCTTCACTACAGGGGAAGATTTCATTTATGGTCCAATTGGGATCAGCATACTGCATCTAAACAAACCGGCCTACCGCCCCCAACCACTCACCCCTCTTTACAGCCTGCTTCCCACCCCATATCTAAGTGCTGTACAAGGGTGTGGGAGGCG